>PVHX01007999.1:5697-86739 GCA_004024805.1 Geosciurus inauris
GAGGCACTGGGTTTGATCCTCAGCACCACATATAAATAAATGAATGAATAAAAGGTCCATCAACAACTAGAAAAATTAAAAAAAAAAAAAAAAAAAAAAAGATACTCATGAGAGCCAGGCGCAGTGGTGGTGCCTGCCTGTAATCCCAGCATTTAGGGAGGCTGACACAGAGGAATCACGAGTTTAAAGCCACCCTCAGCAATGGTGAGGCGCTAAACAACTCAGTGAGACCCTGTCTCTATATAAAACACAAAATAGGGCTGGTGAAAGTGGCTCAGTGGTCAAGTACCCCTGAGTTTAATCTTCGGTACCAAAAAAAAAAAAGATACTCATGAGAAGGGGTGAGGTTGTAGCTCAGTGGCAGAGTGCTTGCCTGGCACATGTAAGGCACTGGGTTCAATCGTCAGCACCACATAAAAATAAATAAATAAAATAAAGGTTCTGTCTCCATCTAAAAAATATAAAAGATACTCATGAGAGAAAAAAAAATTGCTTCAAAATTTCAAATTTTACTAAATGATTATCAGAAGACACATTAAGTGAGATTTTTTTTTGTAGAACAGGGAATTATAAAAATGACATACATTGGGGCTGGGATTGTAGCTCAGCGGTAGAGCGCTTGCCTCACATGCGTGAGGCCCTGGGTTCGATCCTCAGCACCACATACAAAGCAATAAAATAAAGACATTATGTCCATCTACAGCTAAAAAAATATTTAAAAAAAAAAAATGACATACATTGAGGGCTGGGGTGGTGGCTCAGTATATAAATAAATAAAAAATAAAGGTCCATCAACAACTAAAAAAATATTTAAAAAAAATGACATACATTGAAACTAATAACTTTATAAACACAAATACCATTATTTATTTGAATGATATAGTTTCCTTTTCACCAAGTAACTAATGAATTCTTACCCCTGTGTCTGTCCAGTCCACACTTAGAACCTTATCTTCATGAGCAGCCAGATCATAGAGAGGAGCCTTACAACTAAAAGAGGAAAATATTAGCATGTTACATATATTCACAGGATTAAAACAAACATTCATGAATAATCACACTTGTCTGAAAATTTTACAGGATTTACCATCCTTGCCTTAATAACCATTTAATCTTAAAATTCTGAGTGTTAATTCAACCACATCTACTATTTTTCCTGTATAATCAGCTGACTACAGAGATTTATTACAATATATATTCAGGAAATATGTTATTTAGTTTTAAAGATTTATTTGTAATTAGGTCCATTTCACAGTTCCTCCACTATTTTTATTTTATTCCCAAATCATGGCTTTGTATACCCTTTTTCTGGCCATTTCTACCCTGATAACTTCTATATTTATGTTTTTAGCTTAAACTTCTCCCGTGAGCTACATATGTATATCCAATTGCCTGACAGCTGGATGGGCATGAGAAATTTAAAACAACAAATCAAAACTTCTGATTTTCCCTCACAAATCAGGTTTTCTATCCTTTCCCACCATGGTTAAGTGGCACCATCAATCACCTAACTGCTTAGGCAGAAAATGAGAGCATTATCCTGATTCTAATCTCCACACTGAATTCATAAGATAGTAATCCTGCCTGAGCCAACCTCAACATATACCTAGTACCCAGTTATTTATCTATAATGCTGCCACCACAGTCCAAGTCACAATTATCTGTGTCTTGCATTATAATAGCCTCCTGCTTTCATTCTTGCTCCCTTGCTCCAAACCCTCCAAAGCCTTCCAGTCACATTTAGAATAAAACAGAAACTCATTACCATGTTTTAGCAGGTCTGTTTGATGTAACCACTAGCTGCCACTCTCCTCTTTGCTTACTCTACTCCATCAACACTGGCCTTCTTGCTATTTTACCAATATGCCAAGATTCTTCCACCTTATCTGTTGTTCCTTCTGCTGTGATATGTCCATGGTTCATACCTTCGAACTATAAGTTCACTACTGCAATATCAGAGGGACCTTCCCCCAAGAAGTGTTCCTTTACTCAGCCTCACTTTCTTCATAGTACTTACTACTATTATCAGAAATTATGTTAACTGCCATGTAAAATGTTTATTAAAATGAATATAATACCTTCTGGATGTTAATAAGTCATACCATAATAGTACAATATATTACAAAGCAGATTTAAGGCCAACAACAAAACAACAACAACACACAAATAGTATTTAATTAATGCATCTTTTCTACTTGTAAATATATGTAAATAAGTTCAGTATGCAGTTTTTTGGGACACTACATTATTATCACAGCACTAGCCTCTAAGTAAAGAAATATACCTTTAACATATAATTATCTTTGCATTTTTATTTAATTTTCTATTAACATAATTTAAGGTTCAAGATAATCTTTCTAAACTATGTATTCTTGTTTTATAACAAAGTCAGAAAGATTTTACAAACTGATTTTGGTTTGTTTTTTTGAAAAAGATAAAGCAACATGACATCAGGTTTTTTCACAATGCTAAAAAACAACATACTAACATGAATAAAATTTTTTTGATTCTGGCTTTTCTGAAATATCAGTATTTTTGAATATTAGGTAGTAAAACCAACAGCTTTTTTTTTTTTTTTTAACCCTTTCAGGTTTGGATAATCATTTCAGTATTCACTCAGTGTTTTCATTTTATAACAGTAATTGATATCTTTGTTTTGTACAGCATGAAGAGGATTTACCTTCTTGTATCCCACAGCTTGACAATGTTATCTAAAGAGCCTGAAATCAGTTGCTGTTCATGAGTAGGAGACCACTTGACTGCTGTGACCCAGCCTGTATGTGAGGTCAGGGACAGTGACACCAAAGAACCATCTGAACAAAGCAAAAATGATAAGTACTAAATTTTAGAAAAGAGAAGTAGGCAGAATGAACCTAAAAAATATTTGGAGAAGTTCTTTTTTTTTTTTTTTTTTTTAACATTCCCCCAGTAGTTTATACAACTCACCTTTAGTTCTGGGATCCCACAGTCTGATATGCCTATCTGTGCTTCCAGAAGCTAATCGTTTACAAAGTGGAGAATAGGAAATACAGTTAAACACTTTATTGCCAGTCTGAAAAGGAAAAGAAAAGAACATTTAACTATGGTAGGCTAAAAGTAACCATTTCTAGAAGTTTATCATTTAAAATATCAAAGTTAATCAGGGGAGTACTGAAATTCTTACCAAAGTTGACTTAAGACTGCCAGACTCAACATCCCATACTCTAATTGTGTGGTCCCAAGATGCACTGCAGATTTCTTCAGCATCTGACCACAGTACTGAGGAAATTGCTTCCGTATGGCCAGATAGGGTCACCACAGGAGTCTAGAAATGGAAGAACCCCACAAAAGGGAAAAAAGCATTTTCATTTCAGAGTAATTAGAACAATATTACATAATTAGAACATATGCCAGGTATTTTTGCCAGGTGTTTTAACTTGGATATGCTGCTCTATTTCTTCTTTATAATAATCTTGCGAGGTGGATATAACTGTTCTTATTTTATACATGAAGATACTGAAACTGAGAGAGACAACTAGCCCAACATCATACAGCTCATAAGTGGCAGACTTGAGCTTAAACCCAAATATCACTCCAAAGTTTCTAGTCTTTCTATTATATTCTGACTTTCCTTCATCTGTTCTACTTTTCATTTTAAGCAGTATTAATATTAACACTAATTTAACTCTCCCAATGGATAAAATTATATTAAAGTCTTGTCCCCAGATGGCCTTGGACTGACCCAGTCTCTTTCCTCTCTTCTCCTATCCTGTAGTTCTCAGAATAACTGTAGAATATGCTGGGAATGTAACATCCTGAGATAGGGATGGACTGACCGGAACAGCCTGGGCTCAGTTCCAGCCCCCCCTAGAAACAGGATGTCCTTCAAAGCACTGCCCAGTAGGTCTCATGACCTGTGGGTATAAACCCCAAGTGTTGCTAATTTTTGGGACTCCTCAGCTGTGGTGAAAGTGGGGCATACAGTCAAGCCTCCATCTACCCCAGGCAGCTTTCTTGAGCCTTGGGAGATTGACTCGTAATGGATCCTAGGCTTCTGTTGGCCCTTGCTGCTACTTTGTAAGTGATAAAATCTATTTCATGTAACTTGTTGCATGTGAATGTGTTCTGTCTCACTGGACTAAAGCAATCAATAAGACTGCAGTGGTTGGAAGTGTTTAGACTCTTACTCCTAGTGGTTAGCAAAATGATGATCTTTACTGTCCTCTATGGAGGAAGGGGAACTTCCTCAGTTGGGATCAGTTATTAGTGAACCTGCTTCACAGTTAGTGAAAAAAGATTTCAGGTCAGACAGATCAAGGTTTGAGTTGAAGTGCTGCCAATTTCTACATGACTCCTCCAGGTAAATTAATCTTAAAACATTTTTGGTATTCTATTACCTCAGCATCTTTAAAGCCTACTTTTTGTTGTTGTTTTGTTTGGTACCAGGGATTGAACCCAAGGTCTGCTTGACCACTGAGCCAAATCCCCATCCCTTTTCATTTTTTATTTTGAGACAAGGTCTCACTAAGTTGCTTAGAACCTTGCTAAATTGCTGAGGCTAGCCTCCAATTTGTGATTCTATTGCCTCAGCCTCCTGAATTGCTGGGATTAGAGGCATGTGCCACCACACCCAGAAGTCCTATTGTTTAATCTTTAAGTAATGTGCACAATTCATTTATTAGTTCTCCAAAATCTCTAATGTCATTTCCACATTAAAAACCCCAAACTAGGGGGGCTGGGGTTTGTAGCTCTGTGGTAGAGCGCTTGCCTTGCATGCGTGAGGCACTGGGTTCGATCCTCAGCACCACATAAAAATAAATAAACAACAAAATAAAGATATTTAAAAAACAACAACAACAACAAAAAAACCCAAACTAGGTATAGTGCCTATAAGGAACATGTAAGAGAGAGAGAAAGAATTCTGGAGTGGGAGGCAGTCTACTATTTAACTGTTATAGTTAAATTTCTTAAATATAACCTCATCTGTAACTGGGAGGGTTTTGCTAGATCAGGGGATAGACTTTTATTAGTAAAGTGCCAGCAACTAAATATTTTAGATTTTGCCAGCCACATGCAGTTTCTATTGCATATTCTCATTTTTTTTAAACATTTTTTTAGTTGACAGTGGACTTTTTATTTATTTATATGCGGTGCTGAAAATTGAACCCAGTGCCTCACACGTGCTAGGTAAGTGCTCTACCACTGAGCCACAATCCCAGCCCTCATTTGTTTTTACAAGCCCTTAAAAAATGTAAAAACCATTTTTATAGCTCTATAATATAATAAAAAGTAGTATACATAATATAAAAAATAAGCCCAAATTGGTTGTTGGGCTGTGTTTGTCAATTCCTGGACCAATGATACAAAAATTGCTTTTCTGGCTCTAAAATTTTCCTGAAAGAAGTACAGGAACCTGATAAAGAAGTAGGAATAGAACAACCTCTGATGTGATTTTTCAATAAAACAAAAAGGTAAAATAAGCTGGGCATGGTGGTGCATGCCTGTAATAACAGCGGCTTAGGAGGCCAAGCTAGGAAGATCTTGAGTTCAAAGTGAGCTTCAGCAACAAGGTGCTATTAAGCAACTCAGTGAGACCCCGTCTCTAAATAAAATATAAAATAGGGCTGGGGATATGGCTCAGTGGTCAAGTGCCCATGAGTTCAATCCCTGGTTACCCCCCCCCCCAAAAAAAAAGGTAAAGGTAATCAGAAGCTTATAGGATAGAAAATAACAAGGTAGAAAGCACAAACCAATGATACCCTCCACCAACATGGATGACTCTCAACTACCTTATATGTTAAATGAAAAGGGTTGACGTAAAAGACTATGTACTGTGTTAGTCTACTTATGTGACATTCTGGAAAATTTGTAAGAACAGAGAACAGATCAATGGTTCTGAGGGTATGGAGGTGAAACAACAAAAGGGCAACGTGAATTTTGGTGGATAAAAGACCCTTCTGTATCTTGGGTGTATGCACTGATCAAAAGCCAAGAGCTGGGCTGGGGTTGTAGCTCAGTGGTAGAGTGCTTCCCTAGCACATGAGAGGCACTGGGTTCAATCCTCAGCACCACATAAGAAAAAAAAAAAGCTAATAGCTATAACCAAAAAGAGCATGTTTTATTTTCTCTCTGTAATTTTTTTTAAAGAAGAAAAGTCAATATTGGCATTATTACTATAAACAAACTAAAGCAGAATAGTACCTGAGGGAAAAAAAGCTATTTTGATAATTATAAAGGAAGAAACTTTACATTAATATATGAAGCAAATGACAGCTAAATGATTGGCAGCATCATTCATATTAATACAAGTCAGGTACTAGAACAGAAGAATGCAGAGAGAAGGTGACTTTCGATATATGTCTTATTCCATTTTTTAAAAACCCAAAGTTTTCTATAATTTCTAATTACAGCAACATTTTCACTACAATTAGCACTTCCAGCTTTTCTGGCATGATTTCAAACAATAAATTATGAATACATGTATTTAAGCCCTATATAAAGCTAAATGAGTAACTGAACATACTGTTATTTCTCTCAAATGAACGATGGAAACAATTTTATAAATGCATTCCCCTAAAAATAAAAGGTATTGACAAGGCAGTGAGTGATATAAAATACCTGTAATACATTCATTAAAGAACACAAATCTAGAATATATAAAGAACTCTTGCAAATTAAAAGACAGGCAATACACTTCTTTTAAATGGGCCAAAATATGAACAGATATTTCACAATTAAATATCAAAGAGCTGGGGTTTAAATTAAGTTACACAAGACATCAAAAAAAAAAAAAAAAAAAAGGGTAAAATAATTCACTTTCCAAAAAGTAAGTTAATGTGTAGCCAAGAGTAGAGGGTTGCACTTAACAGTCCTAGCTACTTTTAAAAAGTTAATATATATATATGTCACATGGTAAAATAGACATGGCGTTGACCATATCAAGTGCAGGTTAGGGATGTGGAGTAACTTAACTTTCATTTACTGTGAAATGAAGTGAAACTTGATACAGCCCATTTTGGAAAACTTTCTGACAATATCTAACATTCAGAAAGCCAAACATGTACATACCCTGTGTGACCCAGCAATTCTACTTCTTCAGAATGGCTACACATGTAATCCCAAGCCAAGTATAAAAACTTTCTTAGCAGATTTATTCATGGTAGCCCAAAACTGGAAACCAACTAAATGTCCATCAAAAGAATAATTAGGGGCTGGGGTTATGGCGCAGTGGTAGCGTGCTCGCCTAGCACCCGTGAGGCACTGGGTTCGATCCTCAGCACCACATAAAAAATAAAATAAAGATATTCTGTCCACCTACAACTAAAAAATAAATATTTTAAAAAAAAGAATAATTAAAAATTGTGGTATATGAAATGTAAAAACAGGTAAAACTAAGTAAAATGGTGTAAGTCAGAAGTGATTACCTTTGAAGTGATTACCTATGACTGTGAAGGAGACTAAGAGGGAATTTTCTGAGCGCTGGTAATTATCCATATTTTTTGTTTTTTTGGTACCAGGGATTGAACTCAGGGGCACCCGACCACTGAGCCACATCCCCAGCCCTATTTTGTGCTTTATGTCAAGACAAGGTCTCACTGAGTTGCTTAGCGCCTCACTGTTGCTGAGGCTGGCTTTTGAACCCGCAATTCTCCTGTCTCAGCATCCCAAAGTGCTGGGATTACAGGCGTGTGCCACCGCGTCCGGCTGGTAATTGTCCATATTTTGATCTGAGTAGTGATTACTTGGGTATATACCTTTGTAAAAGTTGATTGGGGTGTATATTTAACTACCTCATGAGTGGCAAACTTTAAAAAGAAGGGGAAAAGAACCTACTTTTTTAATAAAGAATTTTTATAACTTAAGAAATCTTTTTCTACTCAGATACATTCCGTAGAGGTTTGATCAGAGAAATACATCAATAGAAATTACCATTGAATGCATTATTTAATTAGTATGGCATTTCCACCTTTAATTTGTCCTATAAGAGTAAGGAATCTGGGCTGGGATTGTGGCTCAGTGGTAGAGCGCTTGCCTCGCATGTGTAAGGCACTGGGTTCGATCCTCAGCACCACATAAAAATAAATCAATAAAGATATTGTGTCCACCTACAACTAAAAAATCTTTAAAAAAAATTAAAAAAAAAAAAAAAAAAAAGAGTAAGGAATCTTAGTATTTGCCAGATCTTTCCTTTGACAATTCAGCAGTATATGTTTAAATGTATTAAGAAGTTCTTCATTACTACTTCCTATTGGAACCAGTGAGTGTATTGTTTGCATCTTACATAAGTTTGATAAATCATTTATGATTACCTTCATTTCTCATTTTCTATAATTTTTGTAAGATACCTTATTGGTGACTATAGAACTAATGTGCAAATATGTGCTTGATTACTGCACATTCATTACAACTGTTAGAAAATAAATGAAAAATATGTTTTCCTAAACCTTGCTCAGTATTTTCCTTCTCATTAAGCATATAAAAACAAATTAGGTTACATTATGACAAATACCTTCATAACAAAACAGGATGAATTAAGGATCTGGATGAAAAGTCAAACTCATGGAAAAAAGAGTAGACCTGTGATTGTTAGGGGCTGAAGCATATGGGAAATAAGGAAAAGTTGGAGAAATGGTAAAAATTTTCAGTAATGGGCTGGGATTGTAGCACAGTGGTAGAGCGCTTGCCTCGCATGTGTGAGGCCCTGGGTTCGATCCTCAGCACCATATACACAGCAATAAAATAAAGACATTGTGTCCATCTACAACTAAAAAAAATATTAAAAAAAAAAAATTTTCAGGGCTGGGATTGTAGCTCAGTGGTAGAGCGCTTGCCTCACATGCGTGAGGCCCTGGGTTCAATCCTCAGGACCACATACAAAGCAATAAAATAAAGACATTGTGTCCATCTACAACTAAAAACATATTTAAAAAAAAAAATTTCAGTTATGAGGAGAACAAGTTCTGGAGATCTAATATATAGCTAGGGTGATGACGGATGTGTTAATTTGATCATAACTATTAACCAGAATGTGTGATATGTATAAAGCCATCATTTTATATATTCTGAATATAGTCAATCTTTGTTTGTAAATTAAATATTTTTTTAAATAAAACAAAATCTGGATGAACATTCTCAGTTCAATTTAATGGGATCTAAAAACTAAATGACAGAAGCAAATTCCAAATTAATCTCCTGGTTTCTAGTGAATTCAGAGGTATGATTAGCATCCCTAATAAGAATTATATCCTTAGTACATGAAACAAATAATATTGAAGTCAGGTAAGTAGCTGCTTCGCTTAACTCTAGTGCAAGATTTAAAAATCAAAAGAATATAATTCAGAATGCACCATGAAATCAATTACAATACCTCTATAATCAGCCTACCAATCTGTAAGCCTAACTCAGTGCTAAAAAATTCCAAGATAAATGTAGCAGTATTTATGGTTTATAAGATAAATTTACAAATTTACTGAAAGAAAGCATATTTTTCACCTAATGAAATCAATCATCTTTTTTCAGTAGGTTTGTAAATTGAAGAAGACAAAAGAAAATACAAAAAGGAAAGGCTATTTAATTACCACATATTCATTAACACAGATCTAAAAAAGTATAGTCAGTTCTAATACTTACCCTTGTTAGCCCCAATTGTTCTGTTTTCTGTTTCTTTCTTGGTCTATTTGTGGATTCCTCCATTTCATCTTCTTCATCTGTAGGAACTGCATCAGAGAAAATAAGATTTAATATTGGAAAACCTTTGTCAATATTAATTACAAGCTGTCTGAAAGAATTTTTTGCATCTCTGGGTATACAGTTTTTCTGTATTATCTCAGTTCATTAGGAAAAGGATTTTTTAAAAAATTCATTTTGGGTAACAGAAAGCTATATATAAAAACAATATCTGGATTACTAATATTTTTGAAATTCTGCTGTATCTTTAAAATCACCATTCTGAAAACAGATCACTTTACCATAGCTATGAAAAATTGCTTACTATTAGTTCTAGGAGTTACAACCAGATTGAATTTAGATTACATAGGGGGTACTACGGTAAACAATGTTAAAATGAGATGCATTTCAACCATAAGGCACCAATACAAAAATGTGGGGAAAAAAAGGAGATACATTTCAGTCATGTTTATTCTCCTTGAGCATTTCATTTCTTTAACAAAGAAAAGTACTTTATAGTTATTTTTTTTTTCTTGTTTTTGTGGTACTGGGGTCAAGCTCAGAGACTCACATGTGCTAGGCAAGTGCCCTACCACTGAGATGCATTCCTAGCCCCACACTTCTGGTTTTTTTTTTTTTTTTCAGTATTTGTTATCTACTTATTTATTTTTATTAGAGCATTATAGTTATACATTGTATTTGGGTTCATCCAGACAAAATCATACATACATGCAATGTGATTTCACTTCACGATCCCTCCCGTCCTCACTCACCTCCTCCATCTATTTATTTATTTGTTTGTTTGTTTATTTGTTTATTTGGGGGCAGGGGATTGAACCCAGGGCGCTTAGCCCTGGTTTTATATTTTATTTTGAGACAGGGTCTCACTAAGTTGCTAGGGCCTCCCTAAGTTGCTGAGGCTGTCTTTGAACTTGTGATCCCCCTTCCTCAGCTTTCTTTATTTTTTTTTGTACCAAGGATTGAACTCAGAGGTACTCAACTACTGAGCCACATCCCCAGCCCTATTTGGTTTTACTTAGAGACAGGGTCTCACTGAGTTGCTTAGCACCTCACCATTGCTGAGGCTGGCTTTGAACTTGTGATTCTCCTGTCTCAGCCTCCCAAAGTGCTGGGATTACAAGCGTAAGCCATGGCACCTGGCTCTTCCTCAGCCTTCTGAGCTGGTGGGATTACAAGTGTGTGCCACCACACCCAGCTTTTTTTTAATTTTAATATCTTTATTTACTTTTATGTGGTGCTGAGGATAGAATTCATACATGCGAGGCAAGCGCTCCAACACTGAGTTACAACCCCAGCCCCCATCTTATTTTTTTTTAAATATCTTTATTTATTTATTTATTTATTTGTATGTGGTGCTGAGGATCGAACCCAGTGACTCACACATGCGAGGCAAGCGCTTTGCCACTGAGCTACAGCCCCAGCCCCCCCCCATCTTATTTTTGATTGATTATTTCACTTAAACATGAAGGTAAAATCCCCTGTGGTATATTTATATATGCACATAACTTGATTTTTAAGGAAGTCATCCTGCATTGCCTCCCACTTCCCATCCTTCCACTCTGCCTCTCAAAGTCCCTTCTACCACACTACTGATCTTCTCTATAGCTTTATGATATCCTATCCTTCTTTCCTCCTTTCCTTTATTTTACTCTAGCTTCCATGTATATGAAAGAAAACATTTGACCTTTGGGTTCTAAGCCTGGCTTATTTCACATAGCATGTTGTTCTCCATTTCCACCCATTTTCCTGCAAATGCCATTCTTTCATTCTTTGTGGCTGAACAGAACTCCATTTATGTATATACCACAATTTCTTAATCCATTTATCTTTGATGGACATCTGGATTGATTCCATAGTTTAGCTACTGTGAAATGTGCTGGTATAAATATTGAGGTGACTGTATCACTATAGTAAGCTGATTTTAGTTTTTTGTATTTTGGGTTTTGTTTTGTTGTTGTTGTTTGGTACCAGGGATTGAACCCAGGGGCACTTAGCCAACAACCTCAGCCCTTTTTTATATTTTATTTTGAGACAGGATCTTGCTGAGTTGCCTAGGACCTCCCTAAGCAACTTAGGCCTCGAACTTGCAATCCTCCAGCCTCAGCCTCCTGAGTTGCTGGGATTACAGGTATGCACTACTGCACGCAGCTTATTTTAGTTCTGTTGGAAAAATACCCAGTGGCATAGCTGGGTCATATGATAATTGCATTCCTCATTTTTTTTGAGCAATCTGCCTACTGCTTTCCAGAGTGGTTGGTTGTACTAGTCTATAGCCTCACCAACAACAGGTATGCCTTTTCCCCATCCTTGCCACAAGTTATTATTGTTTGTATTCTTGATCAGTGGCATTCTGACTAGAGTGAGATGGAATCTTACTGCAGTTTTGATTTGTGTTTCCCTGAATGTTAGAGATGCTGAACATAAGTTTTTATTTGTTGGCCATTTGTGTTTTTTTCTTTTGAGAAGTTCCTGATTAGTTCTTTTGCCCATTTATTCATTGGGCTATTTGGTTTTTTTGGTGTTTTTTTTTAGCATTCTGGATATTAATCCCCTAATGGAAGATAGCTGGCAAAGATTTTTCTCCCATTCCATAGGCTCTTTCTTTACGCTCATAATCATTTCCTTTGCTAAGCTAAGCAGAAGCTTTTTAATTTGATGGCATCCCACTTATTGATTCTTGATTTCTTGCACTTTGGGGGTCTTGTTAAGGAAGCTGGTACCAGCATCAATTAGAGTGTTGACCCTATGTTTTCATTTACCAGTTGTGAGGTTTCTTGTCTAATTCCTAAGTCTTCGATCCATTTTGATTTGACTTTTGTGCAGGGTGAGGGATAGGGATCTAGTTTCATTTTTCTACATGTAACTATCCAGTTTTCCCAACACCATTTGTTAAAAAGGTTGTCTTCTCTCCAAAATATATTTTAGGCACTTTTGGCAATTTTCAGATGGCTGTAAGTACATGGGTTTGTCTCTGTGTCATCTATTCTGTTCCACTGGTATTCATGTCTATTTTGATGCCAATACCATGTTGTTTTTCAGGTTTTTTTCTACTTTGGTTGAGTCATTTATTATTCAAATATTATTGCTTGATATTATTTTTCGCTTTATTGGTGCATTATAGTTGCACATATTGCTGGTATTTGTTGTTACATATTTGCACATACATGCAATATAACAATTTGGCCAACATCACCATATGCATACATACACACCACATTTTCTTTATCCATTCATCTGTTGATAGACACCGAGGCTGGTTCCATAGTTTGGCTACTGTGAATTGTGCTGCTATAAACATGGGTATGTATGTATCACTGTAGTAAGATGATTTTAGTTTTTTTAAAATTTTCTTTTAGTTGTGGATGGACACAATGCCTTTATTTTGTTTATTTATTTATATGTGGGTGCTGCAGATTGAACCCAGTACCTCACACATGCCAGGCAAGCGCTCTACCACTGAGCCACAACCCCAGCCCCATGATTTTAATTCTTCAAGATAAAATACCAAGGAGGGGTATGGCTAAGTCTTATGGTGGTTCCATTCCTAGTCTTCTGAGGAACCTCCATGCTGATTTCCATAGTGACCGTACTAATTTACAGTCCCACCAACAGTGCAAAAATATTTTTCTTCACATCCTCTCCAGCATTTATTATATTTTGTATTCTTTTTTTTTTTTTTTTAAATATATTTTTTTAGTTGTAGGTGGACACAATGTCTTTATTTTATTGCTGTGTATGTGGTGCTGAGGATCGAACCCAGGGCCTCACGCATGCAAGGCAAGCGCTCTACCACTGAGCTACAACCCCAGCCCCATATTTTGTATTCTTAATGACTGTCATTCTGACTGGTGTGAGATGAAATCCCACTGTAGTTTTGATCTGCATTTCCCTAATTGCTAATGAATGTTGAACATTTTTT
This sequence comes from Geosciurus inauris, assembly GCA_004024805.1. Taxonomy (NCBI): domain Eukaryota; kingdom Metazoa; phylum Chordata; class Mammalia; order Rodentia; family Sciuridae; genus Geosciurus; species Geosciurus inauris. The sequence goes on from PVHX01007999.1 coordinate 19,283, forward strand.
CATGTATTTGTTGCTGTTTGTATTTCTTTTTGAGAAATGTCCATTTAATTCATTTGGCCACTTATTCATTGGTATGTTTTTGGTATAAAGTTTTTTGAGTTCTTCATATATTCTAGATATTAATCCTGTCAGAAGAGTAGCTAGCAAAGATTTTCTCCCATTCTGTAAGTTCTTTCTTCACATTCCTAATGTCTCCTTTGCTGTGCAGCTTTTTTTTCTTTGGTACTAGGGATTGAACTCAGGAGTACTTGACCACTGAGCCACATCTCCAGCCCCATTTTGTGTTTTTTTAATTTAGAGACAGGGTCTCATTGAGTTGCTTAGTGCCTTGCTGTTGCTGAGGCTGGCTGTGAACTCGTGATTCCCCTGTCTCAGCCTCCCAAAATGCTGGGATTACAGGCGTGCGCCACTGCACCCAGCTTGTAAAAGCTTTTTAATTTGATGTTGTCCTATTTATTAACTATTTGCATTATTTCCTAAATTTTAGGGGTCCTATTGAGAAAGTCACTGCCCAAAAGCTGGAGTGTGTGTTTTCTTCTAAGAATTGCACAGATGGTCTAATTCTGAGGTGTTTGATAACATTTTGAGTTGATTTTTGTGCAGGGTAAGAGATAAGGATCTAGTTTCATTCTTCTACATATGAACAACCAATTGTCTCAGCTCCATTTGTTAAAAAGGCTGCCTTTTCTCCAATGTATGTTTTTGGCACCTTTTTCCAGGATCAGATGACTGTAGATGTGTGGGTTTATTTGTGTCTTCTATTCTGTACCATGAGTCCATTTTTGGCAGTACTATACAGTTTTTGTTTCTGAAGCTGTTAGTATAATTTGAAGTCAGGTATTATGATGCCTCCAGCATTGCTTTTTTGGCTTAAAATTGCTTTGGCTATTCTGAATCTTTTAGTCTTCCAAATGAATTCTAGGACTGCTTTTTCCAGTTCTGCAAAGAATGTAAATTGTATTTTGATAGGGATTGCATTGAATGTGTATACTGCATGGCCATTTTAACAATATTAATTCTGTCTATCAATGAACATGGGAAGTCTTCTCGTCTTCTGAGATCTTGTTCAATTTCTTTCTTCAGTGTAGATCACTTGTCATTGTAGAGGTCTTCTACCTCCTTGGTTAGATTTATTCTTAGGGTGTTTTTTTTTTGTTTGTTTGTTTGTTTTTTGAGGCTATTGTGCATGAAATCGTTTTCCGGATTTCTTTCTCAGGACATTTGTTGTTGGTATATAGGAAAGCTATTGATGTTTATATGCTGATTTTTTATTTTTTTGGTACTGGGAATTGAATTCAGGGTTACTCGACCACTGAGCCACATCCCTAGCCCTATTTTGTGTTTTATTTAGAGACAGGGTCTCACTGAGTTGCTTAGCACCTCACCATTACTGAGGCTGGCTTTGAACTCGCGATTCTCCTGTCTCAGCCTCCCAAAGTGCTGGGATTACAGGTGTGTACCACTGTGCCTGGCTATATGCTGATTTTTTAACATGCTACTTTGCCAAATTTATTTATTAACTCTAGAAGTCTTTTGGTGGAATGTTTTGAATTTTCTAAGTATAAGATCATATCATCTAAAGAGTGATAATTTGACTTCTTCCTTTCCTATTTTTATCCCTTTTGTTTCCTTCTCTTGCCTAATTGCTTTGGCTAGAATTTCTGGCAATATAGTAAATAGGAGTGATGACAGTGGACCTTCTTGTCTTGTCCCAGATTTTAAAGGAAATACTTTGTTTTTCTCCATTTACTATGAGGTTGGCTTTGACTTTTTCACATAGAGCCTTTCTGGTGTTTAGGTAGGTTCCTTCTATCCCTCGTTTCTTCAGTGTTTTTATCATAAATGGGTGCTGAATTTTGTCAAAGGCTTCCTCTGCATCTATTGAGATTACTAAGTGATTCTTGTTCTTTTTTTTTTTAATTTTTTTTAGTTGTAGATGTACACAATATTTTTATTTTATTTATTTATTTTTATGTGGTGTTGAGGATTGAACCTAGTGCCTCACATATTCGAGGCAAACACTCTACCACTAACCTACAACTCCAGCCCTGTGATTCTTTTTCTTAACCTGTTTATGTGATGAATTACTTTTATTGATTTGTATGTATTAAACCATGCTTGCATCTCTGGAATAAAATCTATTTGGTGGTGATGTATAATCTTAATATGTTGCTGAACAAGATTCACTAATATGTTCAGGAATTTTTGCATCTAAGTTCATCAGGGATATTGGTTTTCTCTCCTTCATGTGTCCTCATCTGGTTTTGGAATGAGAGTGTTACTGGCTTCACAGAATGAATTTGGAAATATTCTATCCCTTTCTATTTCATGGAATAATCTGAGGTGTACTGCCATTAGTTCTTCTTCAAAGGTTTCACAGAATTCAGCTGAGAATCCATCTGGTCCTGGGCTTTTCTTTGTTGGACACAGTTATTTTTGGTTTTTAAAAATCTCTGTTATGTATCATTTGGTTAGGTAGCACACCCAGATTAAAAACTACAGATTTTAATGTTTTGTAACTTTTATGTATATTAACCTGCTTTCCATAATGAGATTATAAACGCCTAGAAGTAACAGCTAACATACAATATCTCATTTATCCAGCTCTATCAAAAAATACCAGAAAAGGAAAAATTTCTAAACTAAACTGCTTTCCTCTTCAAATTTGTTTGCTTTAATCATTTTTATAAAATCTACTAAAATGGATTACTTCCTACTATCTTATACATTATTATTTAAAACTGGTTAAGTTTTTCTTGAGTCCTCTTAACTCTGCTTTCCAGACTGTATGGAGGGTATTATATTGTAAAACAACAATTCTCTCAGAAATAATATTCTGATCTCTTTACCTGTACAATTAATAGTTCTAGCTACTAGGTTTTAAAATTCAAATATTTGTATGGGTGCTTTTCCTTTTTTTCTTCCCAACAGTATCTTACTACTATCAAGACATCCTCCTCAGCCAGGTGCGGTGGTGCATGCCTGTAATCCCAGCACTTTGGGAGGCTGAGGCAGGAGAATTGTGAGTTCAAAGCCAGCCTCAGCAAGGCACTAAGCAACTCAGTGAGACCCTGTCTCTACATAAAACAAAATAGGGCTGGGGATGTGGCTCAGTGGTTGAGTGCCCAAGTTCAATCCCTGGTATCAAAAAAAAAAGACATCCTCCTCTATGAGTCCTTCCTTCTCCTCCAGTTGTTCTTTTTTTTTTTTTTTTTAATTTGTTTTTAGTTGTAGATGGACACAATATCTTTATTTTATCTATCTTTATGTGGTACTGAGGATCGAACCCAGTCCCTCACGCATGCAAGGAGAGCACTCTACCACTGAGCCACAATCCACCCCCAGTTGTTCCTTTTAATCTGTTTTCCAAGTAAGAATATTAACCTTGGTAAAATTTCATTGAAAAGATTTTTGTTAAAAAGTAAACTAGCTTAAATAATAAATTCCTCTAACAGTAAAATGACTCAAAAGCCACTACTTTTTTTTTTTTTTTTTTTTTGCATTTCTGGGGATTGAACCCAGGGCCTTGCACATTGTAAGAAAATGCTCTATCACTGAGCTATATCCCCAGCCCTTAAGTCTTTTTTAAATGACCTAAAGTGAGTAAAGATTATTCAAAAGATTTTTTTGTTTATTTCCAGGTTTCTGAATAAGAGAACTATATGAGAATTAAAGTGATTATGTTCCACTGCACCACTGTTGAGGCTTGGAGCAATTCAATCTCATCCAATAAATAAGGGAGTAGTGGGGTTAAAAAAAAGTCTTAAAACACAAAAAAATATTTAAATGTGTCAACATAATAGTACTCCTTTATACATATCCTAAAAAGCTCTGGTCTCTGTTTATGGCAAAACATGGGTTTAAAAAGTCCCTCAGTTGAATTCTTAAAACATTATTAATAAGTCAAAGTAATAGGAATATTTAATTTACCTGTAGACCAGATCTTTAGCATCTTATCCCAGGAGCCACTGCAAAACTGAACAGATAGATATGAAGGGAAAAAGCATGTGGTAAACTCATATTTTCCCTATTTTTTCCTGCTGTTTTACTTTAAAACCTTTACTTTGCTTATGTAAACTCTGTGGTGCATAGGCTTTGAAATCTTTTACCACCATGGTATCATCTACCCAACTTACTAGTGTCATGGGACCTATATTCTTGATCTACACAGCAATCAAGGGAACTTCCATTCTTATATGGCCCTGTGCTTTGGCAGTATTTACTTAGATCAGGATGAGCAACTGACCCACACTGTACTCATTTTTTCTCCCCACTTAGAACCTTTAAAAACCCCTATGTTCCAAGAATGGAAATTAGTCTTTCTCCAGAGACAGATAGTATAGGATTATCAGACCTGGGAAATACTGTCATGTGGAGAAAACAAATTTTTGGTAACAGAGAATAAAGTTGACTTAAGAAGACAAGAGGGTGAAGGTAGGCCAGTGGAATAGATTCCACTGGCTCCTAAGAGCATCCAAATGCATCCAAATGCATCATTATCCTCCTTATGAAATAGTGGTTCACTCTCTTCTTGGCTATCATAGTCCAATAAATATCCTTCTAAGCCTAAACTAGTTCAAGATGAGTTTCTGCCTCTTATAGTCAAAAGTCAGTGTATGATTAATTGACTTAAATTTCAACTACACAACATGTAAACTTTCTGTATGGCTCAAAATGAAAAATCAGATCTTTACCTTTGAATGTATCAAATGTCCTCTGTTACTCTAACTGGCAAAGAAACATGGAAATACTCTTAAATCCAGAGTATTTCAATGTGGCTTAGGAAACTTTTGAATTTTAAAAAGGTTTTTAACCCCTCATAAGTCAGTATAGTATTGCTCTCAGGTTTGTGTCCTTTTAACTAACTTTTACAGTTTTGTCATGATAAAGAGTACATCTGCATTAATGGCAAAACAAACTCTCTTAACATTAACCTTAATATATGCTAAAGCTCAGATTATCATATTGGGTATTTTAAACTGATGACAGCATTTAGAGTAGCTGATTAAAAGTAAATCAATTACTATGATTTAAGAAGATTAAAGAAAGAAATTACTTGTTTACCTGACTTCTTAAGTATTTTACAGTTTATTTAAGGTTTTAAACTAGAGAAGAAATCTTTATATCTCTTACTGCATAAGTATTTCCTTTGGGTTTAAAATCATATTCTTCAGCCACTGATTGTTAGGAAAGTACAACAATCACAAGGAATTTATGTAGAGAAAAAAAGTTTAGTAGAACACTTAAATTTTACTTTAACAAAGTATTAATAACATACTAGTTACTTACTTTAGTGCCTGAGCTATCAACAGCTATAGAATCCACACTTCCAGCATGACCTCTGCAGCAGTGCAGGGCTTTCACTTTGTTTCTCTCTACATTCCACTCCCACAGGAGAATGGTCTGATCCATAGAGGCACTCAGTAATAAGCAAGACAAACTATCTGAAAAAAAGAGAACACAAAAACAAGAAACAAATTAGTACAAAATTTATATAATCATGTTCTTAAACTGAAAAATAAAAATTTTTTGGTGGATTTAAAAAACAAAAATGCACAGGAGGCTTTTAAAAGAAAGTTAATGTGGCGCACACTTGTAATGTTAGTGACTTGGGAGACTAAGGGAGGATCACAAATATGAGGCCTGCCTCAGCAACTTAGTGAGACTCTGTCTCAAAATGAAAAACTGAAGGGATTGGGAATACAGTTGAGAGGTAAGAGGTAAAGCACACCTGGTTTAATCCCTAGTATTGTAAAAAGAAAATAATAATAATAAAAATAAATTTTAAAAAATCTAACATGGTGTAAAAGGAAAGAACCTTCTATATTAGAAGACAAACATTTAACACACTTAATAAACTTGAAAATATATATTACCTAATATACTATTAGAAGATTCACTGCCATCAGTTTATGGATTTTTTTAAAATGTCCATTTCTTCTTGAACAGTGTTGTTTGTTTTTAAACACTATTTTTGAAAGATCTCACAATAAATAAGGGATGATGCATTTCATACCTACTGTACTCCCCATTCTTACCCTGCTCTGAAAATGGCTTATTTCCAAATTTCTATCTAGTATTCCTCTTAGTTTAAGCAAAAAGTCCTACCTTTTTTTACCCAGGCCACATCTTTTACAACGTCTGTATGTCCCACAATTGTCATTATTGACTTTCCTTCCAAGGACCAGATTCGAGAAGTCTTATCATAAGAACCAGTCAAGATCCTATGAAGAGGAAAAAATTGTATAAATTTTTATCAAGCCCTGAAAATCACTTATGTTCCTATGGCAACTACAAAGTAAACCCTGGAGATTATACTTTTAAATGCTTTTTTAATATTAAGATTTCAAAATATATCAGATGTTACACTTGAGTTTTCTACTAATATAGTCACTGACAAACCCTAGATTTCACTTTTACTATTGTTATAAATACGACAAATCCCAGGGCAATTATACAAATTGGTTATAAAGTCTAATAGCGCTTTGTAATTAACCAGTGAAAACCATTAAAGAGATAAACAGGGCTGAAGATGTAGCTCAGTGGTACAGCATTTGCCTAGTATGTACAAGGCCCTGGATTCAACCTCAACACAGCAAAAAAAAAAAAAAAAAAAAAAAAGCAAGAAAAAACATTTAAAGTAAAAATTCCAGGGACTCATCTTTAAAGGTAAGCTCCTCCTATGATTCATTCCTGAGGTAGTTTTCTACAAGTAAGTCCATTAGGGATTCACTCTGAGCCATCCATAGTTTCTTACTTGACTGGAGCCCTAAATTTGCATGATCTGCATCTTTATGGTAGTAGGCCAGATCATCTGTGGCTATAAAATTTATTTCTTCTATGAAATAAATTATATCCCTGGTCTTAAAAGCAACATATTCAAACCAAATAAATTAAATACTTTAAGACATTTGACTTATACAGAATATAAAGGTGACACCTTGAAACAGAAAAGAAAACCTACCAATAAATACCAGTTTTCTTTTTGAATACATTGAATGCAAAGATCTTTCTATCTGCTGTGATCAATCACTAATATGCATAATTGATAACAAAATTACTCTGACAAAGAACAGGGAGTTGGAAAAATATTCATATAGTGGGTTTAAAAAGACTTAAGAAAGGGCTGGGATTGTGGCGCAGTGGTAGCGTGCTCGCCTAGCATGCATAAGGCACTGGGTTCGATCCTCAGCACTACATAAAAACAAAATAAAGATATTGTGTCCACCTACAACTAAAAAATAAAAAAAAAAAAGACTTAAGAAAGTGTGTAAGAAGAGAGAACATTCATCTATCAATACCATTCCTCTGCTCCTTCAATCGAACTGATCCAATCATCATGGAACATGCATTGCTCTGGCTGGGGTGCAGTGTATTTCTCCACATATTCTAGTTCCACAACCTCTTCCTATTCAGAGAGAAACCATAAACCAGAAATCAATTAGTGGTTTGGTTTTAAAATATTACTATGAAGATAAAGGACCCCCTCAATGTCCTTTATGTCTCTCCTTCATGTTAGTCCCTTTTATAACCCAGAAAATTTGGAACCATTGAAAAAGTTAAAAACCTTACTGAACAGTATGCTAAGAATAATATTAAGAAATATTAATAGCCCTGGCAAATTTATGCTAAACATGGATAGAAACACATGAGAAAACTTCAAAATTTAAAAAATGATAAAAGCCTACCATTTAATTGGTAGAGTTCCTATTTAGGATGTTGTTGTAATAGTTCTAGAAATGGGCAGTGGTTGCATAACATTGTGAATGTACTTGGTGCCACTAAATTGTATACTTGTATATTTCACCATAATTTTTCAAAACACAAAAATTATAAAAGCAATCATAAATTATATATTTAATTATGAAAACAACATCAAGGAAAGTTTGAAAATCAGAAGTGGAGGAAGCACAATAAATCACAATAACCTAACAGCCATAGTTTTTATATGTACACAATTATTTTGTATTGCTATATTAATACACATATATATTATACACAATTATTTTGTATTGCTATGTTAGTATACATACATACATATATATATATATATATATATTTTTTTTTTTTTTTTGGTACTGGAGATTGAACTCAGGGGCACTGAGCCACATCCCCAACCCTATTTTGTGTTTTATATAGAGACAGGGTCTCACTGAGTTGCTTAGCGCCTCGCTGTTGCTGAGGCTGGCTTTGAACTCGCGATTCTTCTGTCTCAGCCTCCCTAAGTGCTGGGATTAGAGGAGTATACATATATTTGTTACTCCCTTTCTTGCCAGTTCTTTCATAAATATGAAGAACATGTTAATTCACCTGCATTTTCTTGAAAAAAGTGTTCTTATAAGAGGTTTCAAAATTGAATATATAGAAACTGAAGTTTTGATTTCTCAGAAGAAAACAATAATCAAAACAATCTTGGGTGTGTTAAAGACAGATTCAGACTGATTCTACAAGGAGTTTACAATATCTGATAATGCTTTAAGCAAAATACAGAAGGTAAGACTTGAACTTACTGATGAAATGTTTTCCAGTTCCATGTGTTTGAACAAGGGCATTCGCAGAAACTGGCCCTTGATAAGGAAATCAAACTCCACATGTTTGTGGAACTCTAAAGAAAATACAGAATAAAATTATAAGCATTTTTAGGGTCTGAAGTATTATTAATAGAGGTATACAAAAACCCCTGAAACAAAAACATACACATTAACCCACTGTCACCTGAGTTTCTTCAGAATTTCTCATAGCACATCAGACAAATGTATTTCAGTATAAACTGTGAACTTAAGAACAGAAATACTTTGTTTTGTTGGTATAAGATTTTTCTTACTATGGCTGGTGTAATTATTATTATTGTTGTTCTTGTTACTATTTTATTATTATTATTGGTAGTTGGGATTGAACCGGGATACTCAACCACTAAACATATCCCCAGCCCTTTTTTAATTTTGAGACAGGGTCTTACTAAGTTGCTTAGGGCCTCACTAAGTTGCTGAGGGTGGCCTTGAACTTGTGATCCTCCTACCTCAGCCTCCTGAGCTGCTGAAATTACATGTGTGCACCACCATGCCCAGCTTACTATTTTTGATGCTAGAGATTGACCTCAGGGTCTTGTGCTTACTAAGCACATTCTCTACCACTAAGCTATACCCCCAGTCCTGTTCTGATTTTTAGAAAACTTTCCATTCTGTGGGAAAATTTAAACATACACAAAGGTAGAAATAACAATGAATCTCCACTACCCATTTTGATATCTACCAACTCACAGTCATCATATTCCTCCCTCTATTCCTCCACTGGTTTAATTTAAAACAAACTTCCAAAGTCACATCATTTCTTTGATAGTTTATTATGTATCTCTAAAATATAAAGACTTCAAAAAAATACACAATGTTAACAAATTAAACAATTATTCCTCCTAATTTCAAATACCCAGTCAATGTTCACATTTTAGAGTAGGTTTTTTAAAATCAGCAAAGTTCATACCTTACATTTGGTTAATGTTTCTTAACAGCATCCCTCCTTTTTTTTCCTTGCCATTTATTCAATGAACAAAGTAAGCCATCTGTCTTTACCTACATTCTGGACTTGGTAAATTGCATATTCAGGGTTTTCTTTAATGTGTTCCTCTATCACCTATGTAGCCAGTAAAACCAGTCAGACCAAAAGTTTGGTAAGATTTCTAGTTTCAATTTTTGGCATTATTCATAGGCAGTATTGTGTATTTCCACTGCATCACAAGAGGATGCACATAACATTTAGTTCTGTCTCTTTTTAAGATGCTAAGATCCACCTCTGGACTCTGATGATATCAGTAGGACTCACTGCATCATAATGTTCCTTGTCAGCCATTAACCTATTTAATGCTTGTAGCAGCTAATGGTAATCACACTTACATCCATTGTTTCACTTGGAGTCAGGAACTGTTAATCTAATTCTATCATTCTCTCTATACTTGTTAGCTATAATCCTTCTAAAAGAAGGATTCTCTAATCAACTATTTTGTTTGCTATTTTTTAAAATTAATTAATTTGTTCTAATCAGTTATATATGACAGCAGAATGCTCTTTGATTCATTATACACAAATGGAGCTCAATATTTCACATCTCTGGTTGTACACAAAGTAGGGTCACACCATTCGTGCAATCATACATGTACCTAGGGTAATGATAACCATCTCATTCTACCATCTTTCCTATCCCCATGCACCTCCCCTTTGGCCAATCCAAAGTTTGGTTTGCTTCTTTTAAAAAAAATCTTAAATCTGAATCATTTGCATCTTCAACTCAAGAGCAGTGGCAGTTATTCCATTTATACAAAATGACAAATATTTAGTCTGTAAGTTTAGAAAAGTTTATATATTCACAATGAAAGTAAAGAACAGGATCAACTGCAAATGCTATGCGAGGCCAGGTGTGATGGCACACTCCTGTAACCCCGGTGACTCAGGAGGACAAGGCAGAAGGATCACAACTTTGAGACCAGCGCCAGCATCTTCTCAAGACCCTGTCCCAAAATAAAAATTTAAAAGGGCTGGGGATGGGCTGGGGATATGGCGCAGTGGTAGCGTGCTCGCCTAGCACGCGGGAGGCACTGGGTTCGATCCTCAGCACCACATAAAAATAAAATAAAGATATTCTGTCCACCTACAACTAAAAAATAAATATTAAAAAAAAAAAAAAGGGGCTGGGGATATAGTTCAGTGGTACAGCATTCCTGAGTTTAATCCCTAATACTGGAAGCAAGTAAACAAAAATGCTATGTGAATATCTTTGAATCAGAACTGTAGCTTGCTAGTGATAATTATATTATAGGCCCTACATATCCCCAACTTTAAAAAAGGCTGTTCAAAAACATCATCTCAAACTTAACAAAAAAGTCATGGGACTACCTGAAGATGAAGAAGGGGCAAATATCAGGCATTAGTTTATAATTTTTCTCTACCCATTCTTCCAACTAAGGCATTCCTCCAATAGAAGAGCTGCTTTGCAACATTGGAAACAACTTCATAAAAACATGCTTGCCTCTACATGGTAACTACTTTGACAAATTTTGTTTTTAAACATCACACTTTATGTTATGTTCCATTTTTTATGTTCAGTTTTCTATTATATGTAATGTTCCATTACTTTAAAAAAATTACAGAAAATTTCAAATTATACAAAAGTGGAGAATAATAGCCTTCATAGACTTGTCATCCAACTTCAACAATTATCAACTCATGGGCAATCTTATTTCATCCATACTTTTATGCTCATTACGCAGTTTAACAATTTATTAGTTCATATATGCTTAGTATTTATCTTTAAAATGTTTTGATATTCTTGCATGTTGATAAATTTGTTATATCCATTACTTTTTTATGAATTCTGAACACACACCCCCCCCACACACACACACACAAGTACTAGTATGATACTGGCATTTTGTTATAACATAAAACAAATACTCAAATTCAGTTACTTTTACTTTGAGGCTAAAGGGATGTGCAGCTTTGAGCTTCACTAGCAAGTGGGACCTAGGCACTGAGATGCTTATTTTATGCTTACATAATCCACCCTCCATGTCACATAGTGCCTTGAATACCTCTGTATCACAACCAGTATACGAAAATCTTTATTCTAAAATTAAAACCACTTTACCTCCTTATTGACTTAAAAAGCAGATTAAACAAAAATAATTTTTTTCTGAGTACTTTTCTTTCAAAGTATCTTCCAGCAGGAAAATCTGTATGTTACAATTTATATTACTATTTCAAAATTCATATATTGAGTCAAATAAATAAAAATGTAATGTATCTTAGTGTAGCTATTGGCACTGTGCCTCCTAACTTCTCAGAGTCAAAACATATATACCCACCATTTTTGGCCTCCAGCAATTTATTGATGATGTTACTAAGGTCAGCAATTTCAGAGGTGGCAGGGATTGAGAAGGGAACATCATCGACCACATATCTATAAAAAGGAAACAATATGTGAAAATCACTTCTACAGATATTTTAACAAATGTTTATTTATTCAACATTTATTGGATAACTACTACACTGAGTAAATAAAATGAATTAAGATATGTCTGTTCTCAAGTGAGGTTAAAGTTAAATACAATTAGTTTTGTAAGAAAAATGCTGTAAGTGATAATGGATGTAAAATGAGAGAATAAGAAGTGATAAGCCATTTCAATCAAAGAAAAGGAATGGTGGTGCAACGTAGCAGCTATGGGATTGAACCGGGATGCTCAACCACTAAACCATATCCCCAGCCCTTTTTTTATTTTGAGACAGAGTCTTACTAAGTTGCTTAGGGCCTCACTAAGTTTCTGAGGGTGGATGAAAAGATGCCCCAAAAAGATCATTCTTAAGCCACATCTAGAAAAGTAATTTTTGCCAGGTGAGGGAAGAGTAGACAGGAAAAGTGCACAAGAAAATAAGAAGAGCAAAACAATAGCTAGGAGTTGTTCCTATTTAAGAAAGAGTGATTTTGCTTTAGGTGGTGACCAAAGATAAGGCTAAAGAAATGTGCAGGGAATGCTTTACATGCTGTGTTTATGAAATAGTTTTTACTGTTTTGTAAACACAGCACCACTGTAGCAGTCCCAGTTACAGAGTATCATCAGAATTTTGTTTAGTTAGATCTTTCTGGATGTGCAATGGAAACTAGAGTAAAGGAACACTGGACAGGAAGCAGATTAGGAGACTTATACGAAATAATGTGAGAAAATATTTGCAAATCATATATCTGATAAGAAGCTTGTAGTTGGAACATATTTAAAACTTACAACTCTGTAATAAAAATATAATTGAGGGCTGGGGTTATGGCTTAGTGGTAAAGCGCTTGCCTAGCATGCTTGAGACACGAGTTCGATCCCCAGCACCACATAAACTAAATAAACAAAATAAAGGCACACTCCATCTACAACTAAAAATCTTAAAAAAAAAAATCTTTAAGAAAAATATATCATTGAATTTTTTAAATGGGCAAAGGATTTGAATAGACGGTTTTCCAGAGAAGATACTTTAAAAAATGGCCAACAGGCACAGAAAAGATATTCACAGTTATCAGGGAAATGCAAACCAAACCATGAGGAAACACCACATCATACTAGGGTTGCTGTAATAATAAAAAAAAAAAAAAGCTAATAAAATGTATTGGTGAAGGTATAGAGAAACTGGTTATACATAGCTGGTTGTAATGTAAAATAATGTAGCTGCCTTGGAAAACAGTCTGGCAGTTCCTCAAAAAGTTAAATGTGGGGCTGGGGCTGGGGCTCAGTGGTAGAGCGCTTGCCTCGCATGCATGAGTCACTGGGTTCGATCCTCAGCACTACATAAAAATAAATAAATAAAGATACTGCATCCATCTACAACAACAACAAAAAAAGTTAAATGTGGAATTACCATCTGACCCAGAAATTCTACTTCTACATATATACCAAAGAGAAATGAAAACATATGTTCACAAAAAAAACTTGTAAGTTAATGTTCATATAACCACTGTTCATAATAACTAAAAAGTGGAAACAACCTAAATGTCAAACAACTAGACGTGAAGAGAAAATATGATATATCAAAACAATGGAATATTATTATTTGGCCCTAAGAAGGAATACACACTATAGCATGGATGAACCATAAAAACAACAAAGTGGGGCTGGGGTTGTGGCTCAGTGGCAGAGCACTTGCCTTGCATGCATGAGGCACTGGGTTCGATCCTCAGCACCACATAAAAATAAATAAATAAAATAAAGATATTAAAAAAAAAAAACAACAAAGTAAGTGAAAGAAGCCAGTCACAAAAGACCATGTATTAGGTTGGGTGTGTAGCTCAGTGGTAGAGCTCTTGCCTAGCATTCTCTATCTAGGCTTTGGGTTTAATCCCCAACACCTAAATAAATAAGCAGATAAATAATTCCATTTATACAAAACATCCAGAATAGACAAATCTATAGAAACAAATAGTAGGTCAGTGGTTACCTAGGGGTTGGGGCAGGGGGGTGAGGATAGCTAAAGGGTAATGATAAATGTCCTAATACTGACTGAAGTGATAGTTGCACAACCACAAATGATGCTGCTGGTCCTCAAACTACACTTTGAATAATAATAACTATATATTTATCATGTCCCAGAAAGCAGTTATTCCAAAAGGTAATAAAACCTAGAATTAAAACTTTTGCTTCTTCCTCTTATTTACTATTTTGATCAATAAAACAGGGAGGGAAGAATAGCATGCTTGTCTTCTACACACATGCATATACATATACCATGAATATCAATTTTTTATATACATATAATATATATAATACTATTTCCTCCTCATTTTATTGACCAAAATGTATTAATTGAAAGGAAGAAGCAGAAATTTAATTTCTAAATTTTGTTGCCTTTTGGAAAATCTAAAAATGGGCACGCGCACGTGTGCACGCACACACACAATATTTATCCATTTATTTATTTGGTTAAAATACAATGACCTATTATTTCTTACAACTTTGTGTGAATCAACAATTATCTCAATAAAAATTTCAATTAGGGCTGGAATCATGGCTTAGTGGTAGAGCATTTGCTTGGCATGTGTGAGGCACTGGGTTCCATCTACAGCATCACATAAAAATAAATAAACAAAATAAAGATATGGTGTCCATCTTAAAATCTTTAAAAAAAATTGTTTTTTCAATTAAAACACACAGTGGCAGCTGGGCATGGTGGCGCACACCTGTAATCCCAGCAGCTCAGGAGGCTGAGGCAGGAGGTTCATGAGTTCAAAGCCAGCTTCAGCAAAACAGAGGTGGCTAAGCAACTCTGTGAGACCCTGTCTCTAAATAAAATAGAAAATAGGGCTGGGTATGTGGCTCAGTGGTCGAGTGCCCCTGAGTTCCATCCCCAGTACTCCCCCAAAATAATAAATACAGTGGCTACGCTAGTGCATTATCACATTCCTTGAAAAGTATTAGGCTAAGCATATAAATTCATGATATGATTTATGTGTATCATGAACGATATAAGAGAAGTAAAAATGATTTAACAGGTTAATTCGTAACTTACAAAATCAATGGTATAATCTTAATTCAAGTGGGAGATTTCTAAATTATGCTTGACATTAGCTAAATACAGCAAACATATATATAGAGAGAGACATACATATTATTATCATTAGCACCAAAAAAATTTGACAAACATTGTTGATTCAGTCAACCTAAGAAGCTTAAGACATAGTTTCTGCATTCAAGGGACTTACAATATTAATAGTGCAAATTTACACAAGGTAGTACCTAAGTAGATTCAAATAAGTTCTACAGATCTAGAAACCACTGGTAAAAATCTCTTTGTATACACACACACATCATTGGTAGACGTTTGTATATAAATGACATTCATACCTAAGTACATTTTATAAAAAGCATATAACACACACACACAATATGCACATACTCAAATTTGTAACTGAATTGACTTCACTCTCTCATAAAAAACCAGTTCTACCAACCCTCTACTTAGACATCCGCTTTCTACCCTGGTTTTGAAAAGTATCTTCTATCACCTACTTACAAAGAAAATGAAAAACAAGAAAGAACAGAAGAAAGGGACCAAGGGAAAGGGGAGGAGAAAGGGGGAAATACTGGGGAATAGTATTAGCCAAATTATATTTTTATATTGTGTGCATGCAGAAATATGTAACAACGAATCCCACTATTAGGTACCATTATAATACATCAATTAAAAATATAGAAAAAAAAGGAAGTTATGTTTTCAGAAGCTGTGAAACACCTCTAGCAGCCAGCTTGTAACGATATGGCCCTTTTGTTCACTGTTCAGATTACACATATGGTGTGCATCATTCAGAAAGCAAAACCTGAAGCCCTTCCGTTTCCTCTAGACATAATTCAAATTATATGGAGCCCAGGAAGCTGAGCCAGGAGGAGGTGATCTTGAAACACCTCCAAGAGGTTCCTGAGAAACCCCTGCAAGGCACCACTTCTGAGGAGACATCGGGCTCCAAGTTAGGAGAACCGCAGGAAGAAAGCAAAAAAGGCGCAGGGGCGGGTAGTGAGCTGACGGGAAAGACAAAGACAATCAGGGAAGAACAAGAACACACGTCGCGTCTGAGGAAGGAGAACATACCGACGGCTGGGCCGCTTACTTACTTCTTGTTGTCAGTGTAGAAGCGTGTCTGGAGCTGAGCCATGGCGAGTACACACAGGACTTGCCCACAAAAACGTAGGAGTTAGCAGTCAGAAAAGAGGTGCCCTTTAACCTCTTAATACTACAAAAAGAGAAAGTTAAAATTAGTCTGCGAGAACTGCGGTCCAAGCCTCGTTTCTGCTCTCTCCCCTTGGGTCTCCTCAGCAGAAGGCACCACGAGGTTCACCTTCCACACAGGCCCAGCCCGCAAACATCAACTACCTATTCCTAGATTTAGCACTCACCGATTGGTAAAGCATAGTCTTAAAGGCAGTGTCTCCTTAATCTTTTTTTTAGATTTCTTCCCATACCTTTAGGTGATCGATTAGGAAGCGTCAGAAAGGGCCAATTCAAATCTGTTTTAAAAAATAAAATACTGTCGTTAGACCCGACACTTCAAACGCAGCTGTTAGATACTACAACCCCCAGGAAGCAGCGCGTCTCATACGCTGTGACCACTGGGAACTGTAGTCTTGTGACGCTGCCCTCAAGATCTCTATTTACATTAAATCCTAATGACTCCAGCCAGATGTTTATTCAACTTCCTTTCGTTGACTAAAGACTTGCCAACTTCCTTTTCCTATGTATATTCTCAACCAGAAACTGACCCAACCAAGATTTCTCCTTAGTTCTCAGGGCTAGCCAAGGCGGAAATACGAGAAAAAGAACGTTCGGAAGGGAAACTCGCGACGGTGGCCGATAGTGGCCTCACCGCATGGGACCGCACTGCACCTCCCGGAGATGTGCGCCTGCGCATTGTGCTGGTCTCCATGGCGGGGCCTCGGAGCCAAGACGAGGTTGAGTAGACTCGTTTTGAATTTTCTCCCCTCTGCTCCGGCGGACTTCCCTCCTCGCCTTGTGGGGCTTTCGGCGGCAGCAGGGCTGGGGAGCTAGAGGTTTGGCAGAGTCATCTGCGCCGACGGACCGGACGCTACCTCCCAACCCCCCTTTCTACCTCCTCGCGTCACCTCCTGACCCGCCCGGGCTGGTAGCAACTGCCGGCCCCCGCCCCTGCCGCAGCCCGGCACTGACGGCGCCCTTCACGCTCTTCCTCTGGGTTTTTTCCGGGCCCTCCTGACTGAGCCCACTACCACCAGCCCGGGAGGGAGCTCGCGGGCCCCAGGGAGGCAGGCTGGAGAAGAAGGTTAGGTGTCTTGAGGGTTGCAGAGCCCCAGAATGAGCCACCACCGCGAAGGACCTGCGCCCCTTCGGAGGGAGCGCCCAGCTTGTGGTCTCCCACGCTGCCTAGCGCCGGGCTTTTAAGCATCTCCCCTGCCCACTTTCTCAGCCTCTTTATACTGTGTGTTTAGAAAAGGAAAAGCGTCCGCCCACGTTTCTCCCCCGGGCTTTTTGACATTTTTTGTTTTGTTTTGAAGTTACCCAAAACCTTGTCTTGGTCGCAATGGTCCCAGTAATTACTCTAGTCCAATATAGTTTTTCTGAGGGAGGATGGATGGAGATAATACTCTCCAGATCCCAAAGTCACTTTTTAAGGCGTTCGCCTGCAGAGCTCCAAGAGGGGGTCTTCAAGAGAGAACAGTTTAGAATCAGGCAGAACTGGATTGCAAATTTTGTGGGCGGAACGGTATGTGTGCGGGTGAAGAAAACTAAAGCTTTCCTATAATGTTACTTAAAGATATATTATGATTAAGTAGAAGCCTAATATTTAAACCAGCTGTAGGAAATTAGGAGTGATTTAAGCAATTGGAAGTGAAATATAATCTCTTATTAGAGGTCAATGGCAATAAAACCACTATTTTCAATTTACTCACTTTTATAGAATGTGTGCCCTGGAACCGGAATGCCTGGGTTCGATCCTGACTGGTACTTAATTAACCTCTCTGTGCCACGTTTTAGTCAACTAAATGAATTAAGATGCCACATAAATTCTCAGTGAATATTGTTGTCATATTATGAAGTCATGTTTAACTAGAAGCTTTGCCTATTAGAGTAAATGAGGGAGATAGCCACTTGGGTGGAGGTATAAAATGAGAAAACCTTTGCAGAAGTCCCAGAAAAACACTTGTTACGGTTGAGCTTTCTAATAGAAGTGCGGCCATTTAAAAGTGAGTCATTGTAATGATGAGGATTTACACATTAAATAAGTTGGGATATCTGACCCTTGAAACACTTTCTTAATTGAAATCTTGCTATGATATTTATTGGTAACATTATTTAAAATATCTTGGAAATGGGGCTGGGGTTGTGGCTCAGCGGTTGAGCGCTTGCCTCACATGTGTGGGGCACTGGGTTAGATCCTCAGTACCACATAAAACAAAGGTATTTCTACAACTAAAAAAATATTTTAAAAAAAATCTTGGAAATGTATAGTCAGCAGGCTAATAAATTTTTAACTGTCATTAATTCGAAATTTAGCAAATTAAGAATAATACCTGAGTCAATGTGCACTTAATTTGAATAGAAAAACGTGGGGAAGATAATCTCAACACAGAATATGCTTAAGAATGTAAGACTCAATTTGCACAGTGGAAGTCTTGAATTCAGTAAAGTACTCATTTCATTTGAGACCTTTTAAGGAAAAAATTAGTTAATAAGTGTTCCAAAATAACTGAATACACCACATAATGTTTTGGGTTTTCTTTCAGCAGTGACTTGTGTGTCATGTTTGATGTCACCTCCAAACAGTACCTAACATAGTTAATGCTTTTGCTTTGAATGTATTTCTTAAGTTTAGTTAGGACATTAATGGCAAGCTTTTGGTTCAAAATAATTTCCTATGGAATCCATTTTCTGTAGTCCTCAGAAAGACACATTGCTATCTGGAGAACCACATCTTGAAAAATATATGTTTTTCTTTTCTCTCCTGTTTGTGTGTGTGGAAGGTCCCCTACCTGGTTGGTCTGTAGAATTAAAAGAAATCTAAGACTTTAAGTGGCTTCATCCTTTAGTTATCCTGTTTGGGGGGTTATTCTCAGATCATTGTTTTTAACAGATAAATTTTATTTATTTTATTTTATTTTTTGGTATTGGGGATTGAACCCAAAGGTGCTTTTACCACTGAACCACATCCCCTACCCTTTTTATTTTTTATTTTTTTCAATTTTGAAACAATGTCTCACTAAGTTGCTTAGGGTGTTGCTAAGTTGCTGAGGCTGGCCTTGAACTTATGATCCTCCTGCCTCAACCTCCAGGGTTGCTGGGATCACAGGTGTGCACCACTGTGCTCAACTTAACAGATAAATTTTAATACACAGAAATCTCGGGGAAATTCAACAACAATTAAATAAGACAGTTTTTTTGGAAATTACACATGAAAAAATAAAGTTTAGAGCAAATAGAATTGCTGTTGAACAAAATAAGAACATTAGTATCCTAAGTTTGATTCTTCAAAGATTATGAGTGACTACAGCATAATAGTGTCTTTTTGTCTACTATGCATTCACTATGTAAACAATAAAAATGCCTTTCTCCTCTTAATTAAAGCACTAATTCTTTGTTTGTTTTTTTAATCTTTACTTTTTTTTTTTTTTTTTTTGGTATTGAGGGTTTCACCCCTGGGGTGCTTTACCACTGACCTACATCTTTAGCCCTTTTTATTAAGATGCTTAGGGCCTTGCCAAGTTGCCGAGCTTGGCTTTGAACTTGCAATCCTCCTGCCTCAGCGTCCTGATTCCCTGGGATTACATGCACCACCACACCAAGCTTTAGTCTTTACTTTTTTTTGGTACTGGAGATTGAACTCAGGGGCACTCGACCTCTGAGCCACATCCCCAGCGGGCCACATTCCCAGCCCTATTTTGTGTTTTATGTAGAGACAGGGTCTCACTGAGTTGCTTAGCGCCTCGCCATTGCTGAGGCTGGTTTGAACTTGCGATTCTCCTGTCTCAGCCTCCCTAAATGCTGGGATTACAGGTTTGTGCCACCACGCCCGGCTTAGTGTTTACTTTTGATATAAGATAAAATCTACTTTCGTAATGTGAAATGATAACATTCTAGATAGCAGTTTGCCAGAAAAAAATGAACATTTTTCTGAAGTCTGATCATTAACTGACTTGACTCCAATTTAATAATTTTTCCTTTCTTTATCCAATCCCAGTGCTTCTTGCTTAAGTAGTAAATTTGTAGGGCTGGAATGTGGCTCAATGGTAAATCACTTGCCTACTAGGATGTGTGAAGCTCTGGGTTAGATCCCCAACATCACCAAAAGGAAGAAGGCAAAAAGAAGTTGATCAGCACTAGCGCTGGGAGGTGAGAGAGAAGGGAGCTTTTACAAAGTTGTAGCTTGAAAAGATTGCCTGTTAGTTAATGTTTTCCTTGAGGAAAAAGATGTAAAATATATAAGTTGCTACAGAGGTCTTTGTTTAATTTGTTTCAGTAGAATATGGGAGTTGAGATAGAACTACAGTCTGAATTCTTAATTTTAGATAAGAAAACAGACACAGAGTTTAAATCACCTACTCCAAGACACATGTAATTATCTATAAAGGCAGCCTAGTCTTTAGTTCTCTTCAACTGAGTCAATTGATGGCTCTACCAAGTGAGGCTGGTAATAGCTACTTTTAAAATAAAACCTGCATAATGAAATCTAGTAGTTTTATTTATGTATAGAAAAATAAAATATACATTGAATAATTTCTCATTACAGAGAAAATGCTGCTGTGAAGACACAATTATAGCTTTCACATAAATGAAGCTACAACTATTATTTAGTGCCCCCCAAAACGAAGAACTTTGATGATCATGAAAGGGCACTCTGGGTGTAGCAGAATGCTTGAGGCCTGGAATTTAAACTTGAGCCACTGCCTGAAGGTAATCATTTTATTTTTAACTTAATTGAAAGCCACAGCTTTATAAGTTATTATCTGTTACATATTGATGAAAAAGTCAAATTATACTGTTTTTTTTTTAATATTTATTTTTTTTTTAGTTGTAGGTGGACAGAGTATCTTTGGTTTTATGTGGTGCTGAGGATCGAAACTAGTGCCTCACGTGTGCTGGGCAAGCACGCTACCACTGCGCCACAATCCCAGCCCCAAATTATACTGTTAAAGGCAACTGTTCTATTTATGGTTATCAGTTGGAAAAGAACATTTTATACTTAGTTAATGTTATTAGTATCTCACTTCTTAAAAACTTTACATTGAGTTAATTGGGAGTTAGTGATAATAACTTATGCATGTACTGACATTGAGAATAGATGGGGAAATTGAGTATTTTATTTTTTTAGCACTCTTTTTTAAAAATATTGTTTTTAGTTGTAGATGGACACAATATCTTTATTTGTTTTTATGTAGTGCGGAGGATCGAACCCAGCGCCTCATGCATGTGAGGCCAGCGCTCTACCACTGAACCACAATCCTAACCCCAAAATTGGGTATTTTAAATCATTCTGCAGTTGTCAGAACTGAAGAAAGTAATAGAAATTGTTGGAAGAAATGAGAAGGAATAACACTTTTCACTACAAATTATTTTTCTAAGTGGGTGTTCATAAATTTAAAACTGCTTTTAATCTCCATTTCAACAATGGGTATTCACATTTAAACCCATTTTTCTATATAGGAATTGCTTTAAATAGAATTTTCCTCTATAACTACAAAAATTTGCTCAAATTATAGTTGCGTTTTGCATTCCCATAAGAAAAATCAAGTTATCTTTCTTTCATTGGCAAAATTCTACTCTGGGCAAAGTTCTGAAAAAGTGGTTTGACAGTCTTCATCTGTCAGTATCACTACCCCTTTACTAGTGTGCTTACGTAGGGTGTTCATACTTCCTTCAGTCTTCACATTTAGTTCAGGATTGTTAAATCTTTCAAAGTTCTCTCAGCCTATAATTATAATTGCTTCCTTACCTTCAAATTAAACTCTCCACTCCCTCAGGATAGTTGTTTCCAACTCATCTTAAAAGGAAGAAATCTTCTATAAATTTACACAAATGTATTATTGGCTAATACTCTAGAGTACTTATTTTTAATAGAAATATATATATATATATAATATAACAATACATATATATATAAATGTTTTAGAAAAGTTTAATTAATATGTTAATATATTGGATTTGTTTTAGAAAAGTTTCATTAATGAAATGTCAGTTTAAAAAAAAAAGGAGATAAAGTGGAAAAACATTTCTGAGGAGCTTGAGGGGCTAGCTGTGGGTTGGGGCACCTGTAAAGAAACAGAATAAGCTTTTGCAGTTCTTTTCCCTAAGCTGTTGACAGTTTTTACAACTCCTTCCCAAGCTCTACTTCTGAATCTATTCTGTGGAATTTTTTCTCAGTGGCTACAGTTAGACCTCTATATTTAAACCTCTAGCTTTTGGATGAGACCAGAGATCCTTAGTTTACTGACAGGAGAGCTTTTGGTGTGTTAGAAAGTGCCTCTAATAAATTTTAACCTGGAAAAGTTGAAAACAAAAATGAACAGAATTTATTTTAACATCTTTGTTTTGTTAACCTATCAAAAAATGATTTAAAGCTGTGGATTTTTGACTAATAGAGGAAGGTGGGTGCTTTGTCTGTTACCACAAAAGAGTTCCTATTGTGAAAGAGAGATGGGCTTTGGAGTCAACATGGGTAGTTTGAATTCTTGCCTGGTCATTTCTTAGATTTATAATCTTGGGAAATTTACTTAACTTGCCTAAATATTATATACGAATTGGAGCAAGAAACTGAATCACAGGATTTTTTAAAGGTTTAAATGAAATGATATAGGTAAAACACTTTTAGCATAGTACCTTATTATGGACAGTCTTCTAAAATTTGAGCAGTGAGTCTCAATAAAATGATGATAGTAATAGGTCCTCCATCATAGGATAGTAGAATGGTAATCTAGCTAATAATTATTAAGCATAGAAACATTCAGTAAATATTAAACTACTTTATAGCTATGATAATTAAATTCATAATCATTGTTGACACAATCACACTAATGTTTATGTTAAAAAATCAAAAATTAAGAAGTTTTTAATCTTAATGTCATCGTGTTTAGACAGTGAATATGTCAATATATTGGATTTGTTTTAGAAAAGTTTAATTGTATCCAAATTGTATGCTAGACAATTTACTTTAGAATAGTAAATTGTTTTCCTGACAAATAGTTCAGTTTTAATAAGACCTTCAATAGGACTTGATTTTCAGTTGAATCCAACTTTGTAAAAGTTTTCTCTTAAAACAGAGCTCTCTGTTTTTCTGCTCAGTGCACATTAGAAGTCAGTCAATGAAATTTAAATAAAATATCAGGATAATCAACTGTTAGAGACAAAACTCTTAGAACTGGCTGAAATCTTAAAGATCATTCATACTAAATTCTGATTTTAAACTGAAATTGAAGTTCAGAGAAGTTAATAATTTGGATTTTCCCCCCATTAAATTCAAGTCAATTCTATGTTCATTCTCTAGTACATTTTGAGATGTGTGAATTTTTAAAATTAAGCACTAATAATTCGGTAGAACTTATTAGTCATCTAAAAATGTAAAATTTTTGCAGTTTTTCAAAGGTGATATAAAAGTATGTTTAGAAGTACATTTAGAAACTTCATACTAAGACCAGTTTTTTGTTTTTGTTTTTTCATACTGGGGATTTAACCTTGGGACACTTTACTACTGAGCTACATCCCCAGCCTTTTTTATTTTGTTATTTTGAGACTGGGCCTCTAACTTGTAATCCTCCAGTTTTAGCCTCCTGAGCCATTGGGATTACAGGTGAGTGTCATTAAGTTTTAATTATATCAGTGAAATGACTAGAATTTTTACCCTCAAAAACCAATGGAGGGCTGGGGTTGTGGCTCAGTGGCAAGGCACTTACCGCGCACATGTGAGGCACTAGGTTCAATCCTCAGCACCACATAAAAATAAATGAACAAAATAGAAATAATTGTGTTCATCTATAACTAAAAAATTAAAAAACAAAACAAAACAATGGATTTGGGGCTGAGGTGGTAGCTCAGTGGTAGAGCATTTGCCTAGAATGTCTGAGGCACTGAGTTTGATCCTCAGCACCACATAAAAATAAATAAAGTCATTGTGTGTGTCTACAACTTAAAAAAAAAAAACAAATAAAAAAAATGATTTTTTTAGTTCAGATAGGTGAAAATTTTTTACCTGTTTGTATACTCATATGTAGTAAAAATTAAACATTTATTGAGTACTGACAATGTGTTGGGATTTATGCCAAGCCCTTTCCATACATTATTTTATTTAATATTCACAACAACTTTATGAAGTGGATATAATATTCCTAGTTTGCAGATGAGAAAACTAAAGCTCAGAATGATTATCCAACTTGACGACTTAAGTATAAAGCTGAAATTGAGACCTAAATGACTACAGAATACTGTTATGGGGCAGGCTGCTCAGAACACACCAAGTTCCAGTGATGTCCAAATTGGAGAGTCTTTATTCGCCGGCCAGTCCCAGTGATGTCTTTATTAGCTGGCCAGGGACTGCTCCCTACAGGACCTAAATGGTCTCTGAAAGGAACAGCACCAAGCCTGAGTGTTTCAGGGTATTTAAAGGCAAAAACCACATCCTGGTTGGCATAGCTGCAAGCAAGCAGACGTCCAGAAGCTGAATTGAGCCAGATACTTTCCATGATCATTTGTAACTGACACATTGGGTACTTTGCATGATCATGTATAATTGACAGAGCTCTGGGTTCAGCACAGGGTCCTAAGGAACTAAAATGGATGCCTTAGCTAAGATGAAGTCTCTCATGTTAACCTAGTCTACAACAATACTCCAACAGATTTGTGCAGTTTTACTGACAGACTCTTACAGTAAAACACTTTCTGGCTTGCTTGCTTGTTTGTTTGTTTTTAAGATGGTTTCTCTGTTTTTATCAGGCTGTCCTCAAACTTGTGAGCTCTAGGAATCCTTCTGCCTCAGTTTCCAGAGTAGCTGGAACTATAGATCTGTGCCTCCATGCCTGGCTTTTTGTTTTTATTTCAAATTTTAGCAAAAAAATAATATAGTTGTGTGTGTACTTGAACTCCAAGATTGCAAAATGCATTTAGTTATTTCCAGGAGTTCTTATAGTCTTAACAGTTCCAGCATTACCCCAAAGTCCAAGTCTCCTCTGAGACTCAAGACAAACTCTCAGCATGAACCCATGTAAAAATCAATATCAAATATGTACAGCACAACAAAGTAAACATTTCCATTCCACATGGGAGAAACAGGGGCATAGAAAGATGGGACCAAAGTAAGACTGAGATCCAGCTGAGTAAACAAGTCCTGCGGGTCCACATCAAGAATCAGGCACATAGCATCATAATGTTCTCTCCAAAGAGCCTGTGTTGTCCCACTCCTATGGCCCTGCTGGTTGCAACCTTCATGACCTCTCTTGCTCGATTCCTGGAACATTTCTTGCCAAATCTCCCACGGTACAGGCATCTCTTAATCTTGGGGTCTCCACTGCGGCTTTGGCTTCCTTTTCACTTCACATATCACATACTCAGGGGCAACCCACAAGGATTCTGACCTGCTGCACAATTTTTCACCTTCCAGGCCTTCCTTTGAAATCTTGGCTACATGGCCCCTAACTCCATCATCCTTCAATCTTGCACACCCACCATCATGTTGACACCAAGGTCTGCTGCCATCTTGAGCATTAACCAAATCTCCTGGGACAATGGCATCAGCAGCTTCTGAGTTCCTGAGTGTCTAAACAGTGAAAAAAACTTCCTATACCCCCATCACCCAGATTCCTTCTCTCAAAGGAATATTTACTTCTATACCCTTGGGCCTGTGATAGGTGTGGTCTTCCCAATTCCTAAGATGTCTTCAAGACATCCTATTGTTTCTGGGTAAAATTTTTAGTATCTCTAGTGGCTGAATTTGCGATACTCCTGTCTCAGCCTCCTGAGTTGCTGGGATTATAGGCAAATGCCACCACAAGTGATTTGTTAATTTTTTATGTTGTGTGAGGTGTAAAGGTTGAGGTTTTATGTTTTGCATATGGTTATTTAATTTTACCACCATTTTGAGAAAAGAATGTCCTTTCTTTTGATTGCTTTGGTGCTTTTGTCAAAAAGCAATTGACCAGGTTATACTTTTTATGTTATTGTGCTCTTTTAGGAAATTGGTATTATGCCTTGTTGATACAGAGTTGTAGTATAAACTTTTTTTCTGTATTGGTTACATTTTGTCTATATTCCATAGCAAATAATTTGTAATTAAAAAGTGTGTCTATGAGGAAATTATAAAGTGAAATAGTTCTTTAATTGTTTTCATTTTCTTCAGATTGTTTTGCTCTAAAGGAGCTCAGCTATATTTCTCTGGTCTAGATTTTTTGTAACTCTGAAAAAGGCAAAAGACTTCCTATCAAAGGTTTCTATCATGTTTTTTTTTATTTATTTATTTATTTTTAAATATTTTTTTAGCTGTAGATGGACACAATGTCTTTATTTTATTGCTTTGTACGTGGTGCTGAGGATCGAACCCAGGGCCTCACGCATGCAAGGCAAGCACTCTACCGCTGAGCTACAATCCCAGCCCTCTATCATGTTTTTAGTAGGATCTCTTTTGGGCGCCGTACTAGGGAGTGAACTAAAGGGCTCTTAACCACTGAGCCACATCCCCACCCTTTTATAGTTTTCACTTTGAGACAGGGTCTTGCTAAGTTGCTTAGGGCCTCACTAAATTGCTGAGGCTGACTTTGAACTCGAGGTCCTCCTCCCTTAGCCTCTTGAGCCCCTGGGATTATAGGCTTGTGCCACTGCACCCAAATTGGTAGGATCTTTAACATGCAAATTCATTGAAACTTCTTTTCATTAACTTAACATTGAATTTTATCAAATGAATTTTAACTTTAGCTAGTTGTAGTGATTATGGTTTTCTTCCTTAAATGTAAATGTGATGATGCCATTTATGGATTTTCTACTTATCTCTTGCAATTTGGAGAAAATTCCAAACTACTCATGATACGTGTTAGTATTTCTGGAATGCCCATTTTCCACATTTTTACATCTTTGAAATTAACATACTTTATAACTAGTGGTATCTTATAATCTCTGTTGGCCAAAGAGCAGGTTCTGCTATGTCTTTTTTTTTTTTAATTTTTTTTTTTTTTTAGTTGTAGATAGATACAATGTCTTTATTTTTTATTGCTTTTGTATGTGGTGCTGAGGATCGAACCCAGGGCCTCACGCATGCAAGGCAAGCGCTCTACCGCTGAGCTACAATCCCAGCCCCTCTGCTATGTCTTTACAAAAGCACCAGTATTAAAACTTAAAAGATGAGTCCCAGCCATTTAGTGACAGTGGTGGAATGCTCTTTTAACCCTTTTTTAAAATTTTTTTTTAGTTGTAGGTGGACAGAATATCTTCATTTTATTTTATTTTTTATGTGGTGCTGAGGATCGAACCCAGTGCCTAATGTGTGCTAGGGAAGCACGCTACCGCTGCGCCATAACCCCAGCCCCCTCTTTCAACCCTTGAAACCTAACAGCTACAAGGAGGGGAAGAGAAGGCAGTTATCAGCCATGTTTCATCAATAGTTCCAAGGCTGGATTAAAAAACAAATTTGTTCTACATAATTGCAAAGCCATTTTAAGAGCTCAGTTTTTATGTTTTTTCCCTTGTGAGTTTTTTTTGGGGGGGGGGTACTCGATCACTGAGCCACATCCCTAGCCCTATTTTGTGTTTTATGTAGAGACAGGGTCTCACCAAGTTGCTTAGCGCCTCGCCATTCCTGAGGCTAGCTTTGAACTTGAGATTCTCCAGTTTCAGCCTCGCAAAGTGCTGGGATTATAGGCATATGCCACCACATCCGGCTCCTTGTGAGTTTTTTAAAGATAAGTTCCTTAAAAGATAAAGATAGGGTCTGGGATTGTAGCTGAGTGGTAGAGTGCTTGCCTTGCATGTGTGAGGCACTGCATTCAATCCTCAGCACCACATAAAAATAAATAAATGAAGAGATTGTATCCATTAACAACTGAAAAAATATTTTTTTAAAAGATAAAGATAAGTTCCTTAAGAAAAAAAATTGAATACCAGTGACTGAATTGAAGTGATTCCAAGAATCAGATTCTGAATACAAAGGGATAATTTAGATGTATTTTGCATTTATTTTCCCCTTTATATACTATATATACCATATAGTTATAATAGTTTTATATGATTAAAAATGTTTAAATTTAAGAGACCCTTTCAATAATTATGAAGTAAAATTTCCAGATGATAAGAAAGTATGTATCATTGTTTCTCATCTTTTTTCTTTCTTAGTGGTACATAAAATAATGGTGCACGTAAATTCAATGGCATGTTCAATTTGATGTAATACAATATTTTTATTGTACATTGCTGCATTTTGTTTACTGATATTTTATTTGGATTGTTATATTTATATGTTTATGATTGTTTTAAAACAGTTTTTATTTCTATTCAGGTATGGTGAGGCCAACAGAACAAGGAGTCAATTGCCTTTGAAAAGATAGTTTATTACTCAACAGCTTCCAAGAGGAGAAGGGCATGCCATACCCCATAGAGTCACACAAAACAACACTAAGGTTAGTGGCAATTAGAGAAGGTGGGGGACTGCAAAAATTGTGATTTTCAAGAAAAAGAATGGGCAAAACAGGGCAAGCAGACCAGATAGGCTTAATATTGGCTAGTTTTAATAATTTCAGTGGGCATGAGTGTATTGGCTGTCCCTTCTTCTCTGATACCTGGCCCTACGGTAATTAGGGCAGCAAAGTAAGGTCCCAGAGGGTGAGTGCCTCATAAAGGAAATTGAGCTGGGTATTTTGTTTCTGGATTAGTTAGTTTGTATAGGAAGGGCAAGTTTATAGGAAAGTCTAGAAATTGGTTATTCCTGGGAGGAGCTGTTTTTCCATAATTGCAAGGACCTAGATGTCAGAACATCAGATATAGAAATTAGAAAACAGTGCATATAACAATCAAAATTGTTCTATAAATTTTCTTCAGTCAATTGTGGCACGTAGGTTATACTGTCCTTTTAGAATAAGTTCAGAATAATCTCTTTACAGTAGAAAAGTATATATATAGGATTGGAATTTTTTAAAAAAAACATAGTTTTTTAAAACTTATTTAAAATGTCCTGCCTTGATATTTTTTTCTCTGTGTGGTAACATTTTTCACATTTAATTTCTTTTATATATATATAGGACTGTTAGTCATTATAATTCTTCTGGAATTTGTTTTGGTAAGTTATTTCTTCCTAGGAATTTATCCATGATATCCCCATCTTTTGTAGTTAGTTTCTTTTTTTTATTTCGAACATTTTTTGTCTTTCTTTCTTCTTTGTCTTTCTTGCTACATCTTTTTCTCTCTCTGCAGATAATCAACCTGTGGCATTATTGGCTTCTGTATTATGTCTTTTCTTTCTTTAATTGATTTCTTCTAATTAGGTATACATGACAGTAGAATGCATTTTGATTCGTTGTACACAAATGGAGCAGAACTTTTCATTTTTATGGTTGTACACAATGTAGAGTTGCAACATATGTGCAGTCATACATGTACCTAGGGCATTCATGTCCATCTCATTCCACCATCTTTTCTGCCCCCATGTACTCTCCCCTCACTCCCTTCCCCTTTAACCAAAGTTTCTTCATTCTTCCCATGCCTACTCCCCCATTATGGATCAGTGTCCACTTATCAGAGAGAACATTTGACCTTTGGTTTTTTTGGGATTGGCTTACTTTGCTTAACATGATATTGTCTAACTCCATCCATTTACCTGCAAATGCCAAAATTTTATTCCCTTTTAATGCTGAGTTATATTCCATTGTGTATATATACCACAGTTTCTTTACCAATTCATCTGTTGAAGGGCACCTAGGTTGGTTCCACAGTTTAGCTAGTGTGAATTGTGCTGCTATAAACATTGAAGTGGCTGCATCACTGTAGTATGCTGTTTTGTTTTATTTTGTTTTTGTTTTTTGTTTTGGTACCAGAGATTGAACTCAGGGGTACTCAACTACTGAACCACATCCCCAGCCCTGTTTTGTGTTTTATGTAAAGACGGGGTCTCACTGAGTTGCTTAGTGCCTCACCATTGCTGAGGTTGGCTTTGAACTTGCAATTCTCCTGTCTCAACCTCCCAAAGAGTTGAGATTACAAGTGAGTGCCACCACGCCCTGCTCAATTTCTTTCTTTAGTATCCTGTAGTTTTCATTATAGAGGTCTTTCACCTCTTTTGTTAAATTGATTCTCAAGTATTTTATTTATTTTTAAGCTATTGTGAATGGGGTCGTTTTCATAATTTGCCTTTCAGAGATTTCATCACTGATGTTTAGAAATGCATCTGATATATGGATATTGATTTTATATCCTACTACTTTGCTGAATTCATTTATTAATTCTAGAAGTTTTCTGGTGGAGTTTTTTGGATCCTCTAAGTGTAGTATCATGTCATTGGCAAATAATGATAGTTTGAGTTCTTCTTTTCCTATTCATATCCCTTTTTTTTAAAAAATATTTATCTTTTAGTTGTGGGTGGACAAAATATCTTTATTTTATTTTTATGTGGTGCTGAGGATCGAACCCAGTGCCTCCCGCGTGCCAGGTGAGCATGCTACCACTGCGCCATAACCCCAGCCCCCTATTCATATCCCTTTAATTTCTTCTGTCTAGTTGCTCTGGCTAGAGTTTCAAGGACTATGTTGAATAGAAGAGGTAAAAGAGGGCATCCCTATCTTGTTCCCATTTTTAGAGGGAATGCTTCCAATTTTTCTCCATTTAGGATGATGTTGGCCTTCGGTTTTGTATACATAGCTTTTATAATGTTGAGGTATGTTCCTACTATCCCTAGTTTTCCTACTGTTTTGAACATGAAGAGGTGCTGTATTTTGTCAAATGCTTTCTCAGCATCTATTAGATAATCATATGATTCTTGTCTTTAAGTCTACTGATATGAATTATGTTTATTGATTTCCATGTGTTGAACCAACCTTGCCTACCTGGGATGAACCCCACTTGATTGTGGTGCACTATCTTTTTAATATGTTTTTGTATGCAATTTGCCAGAATTTTATTGAGAATTTTATGTCAGTGTTTATTAGGGACATCGGTCTGAAGTTTTCTTTCTTTGATGTGTCTTTGTCTGGTTTTGGAATCAGGGTGATACTAGCCTCACAGAATGAGTGTGGAAGGGTCCCTCCATTTCTATTTCATGGAATGATTTGAAGAGTATTGGTATTAATTCTTCTTTGAAGGTCTTGTAGAACTTGTCTGAGAATCCATCTGGTACTGGGCTCTTCTTGGTTGGTAAGCTTGTTTTTTTTTTTAATATTTTTTAGTTGATGGACACAATATCTTTATTTTTTTACGTGGTGCTGAGGATCAAATCCAGTGCCTTGCACATGTGAGGCAAGTGCTCTACCACTGAGCTACAATCCCAGCCCCGGTTGGTAAGCTTTTGATGGCATCTTCTATTTCCTTGCTTGAAATTGATCTGTTTAAGTTGCATATGTCCTCCTGATTCAGTTTGGGCAGATCATATTCCTCTAGAAATTTGCTGGTGTCTGAGATTTTCTGTTTTACTGGAGTATAAGTTTTCAAAATAGTTTCTAATTATCTTCTATACTTCAATAGTGTCTATCATGATATTTTCTTCCTCAAGTTTTAGTAATTTGAGTTTTCTCTCCTTCTTTTCATTAGGATGGCTGAAGGTTTATCAATTTTATTTATTTTTTCAAAGAATCAGCTTTTTGTTTTGTCAATTTTTTGAATCATTTCTCTTGTTTCAATTTCATTGATTTCAGCCCCAATTTAATTATTTCCTGTCTTCTGCTTCTGTTGGTGTTGACTTGTTCTTCTTTTTTAAGAGCTTTGAGATGTAATATCAGATCATTTATTTGTTGACTTTTTATTCATTTAATGAATGAGCTCAATGCGCTGAACTTTCCTCTTAACACAGCCTTCATAATGTCCCAGAGATTTTGATATGTTGGATCAGAGTTCTCATTTACCTCTAAGAATTTTTTTACCTCCTCCTTGATGTCTTCTGTTATCCATGCATCATTCAATGGCGTATTATTTAGTCTCCAGGTGATGGAGTAGCTTCTATTTTTTATTTTATCATTGATTTCTAATTTCATTCCATTATGGTCTGATAGAGTAGTATCTCTATTTTTTTGTATTTGCTAAGACTTGCTTTGTGTCATAACATATGATCTATTTTAGAGAAGGATCCATGTGCTGCTGAGAAAAAAGTGTATTCACTTGTTGATGGATGAAATATTCTGTATATGTCTGTTAATTCTATATTATTGATTGTATTATTAAGTTCTGTGGTTTCTTTGTTTAGTTTTTGTTGGAAGATCTGTCCAGTGGTGACAGAGGTGTGTTAAAGTCACCCAGTATTATTGTGTTATGGTCTATTTGATTTTCAAAATTGAGAAGGTTTGTTTGATATACATGTATGCTCTATCGTTCAGGGCATAGATATTTATGATTGTTATGTCTTGTTGATGTCTGATTCCCTTAAGCAGTATGAAATGACCTTCTTTATTCCTCCTATCTTTGGAAGTTCACTTTATCTAATGTGAGGATGGAAACCCCTGCTTATTTACATGGTCCATGTGAGTGGGTATATTTTTTCCCATCCTTTCACCTTCAGTGTGGATGTCTTTATCTATGAGATGAGTCTCTTGAAGGCAGCATGTTGTTGGGTCTTTTTTTTTTTTTTTTTTTTTTTAAGTCTAATCTACCAGTCTATGTCTTTTAATTGATGAGGTTAGGCCATTAGTGTTCAGGGTTATTATTGAAATATGGTTTGTATCCTGGCCATTTTGGTTTATTTTTGGTTTTTAACTTGACTTGGTTTCTCTGATTGGTTTTCCCTCTGGAGTAGTTCCTCCCTTTGCCGATTTTTATTGTTGTTTTTCATTTCCTCTTCATGGAATATTTTGCTGAGAATGTTCTGTAGTGCAGGCTTTCTTGTTGTAAATTCTTTTAACTTTTGCTTATCATGGAAAGTTTTTATTTCATCATCAAATCTGAAGCTCAGTTTTGCTGGATATAAGATTCTTGGCTGGTATTCGTTTTCTTTCAGCGCTTGGTATATGTTGTTCCAGGATCTCCTGGCTTTGAGGGTCTGGGCTGAGAAATCTACTCAGATTTGAATTGGTTTCCTCCTGTATGTAATCTGAAACTTTTCTCTTGCAGCTTTTAAAATTCTATCCTTATTGTGTATGCTGGGCATTTTCATTAAAATGTGCCTTGGTGTGGATCTTTTGTAGTTTTGTACATTTGGTGTCCTGTAAGCCTCTTGTATTTGGTTTTCCAATTCATTATTCATGTTTGGGAAATTTTCTGATATTATTTCATTGAAGAGAGTGTACATTCCTTTGGTTTGTATCTCTGTTCTTTTTTCTATCCCGATAATTCTCAGATTTGGTCTTTTCATGTTCTCCCATAATTCTTGGACATTCTGTTCATGGTTTCTTACCATCTTCATAGTGTGGTCAACTTTATTTTCAAAATTATATATTTTGTCTTCATTGTCTGAGGTTCTGTCTTCCAAGTTCTCTAGTCTGTTGGTGATGCTTTCTAGTGAAGTTTTTATTTGGTTTATTGTCTCCTTGATTTCAAGGATTTCTGTTTGGTTCTTTTTTCAAAGTCTCTCTTCCTTTCTTGAAGTAATCTTTTGCTCCCTGTGTTTGCTCTCTCATCTCTTTGTTGGAATGATCAATTGTTGCCTGTATTTGCTCTCTAATCTCCTTGTTGGATTGATCGAGTATTGCCTGTAATTGTTCATATATTATTCTGTGCTTCACAGATCATTTTAATTATGAACATTCTGAACTTCCTCTCTGACATTTCATCTACTGTGCTCTCAGTGGATTCTGTTGTTGTAGCATCTTGGTTTGGGGCATTTTCTTCCCTTGTTTTTTCATGTTGTTCATATGTCTTTCTCTCTAGCAATACTGATCTGAGGTATTACAGTTTCTATCCTATAATCTTGTAGCATCCTTGCACATTATCAATACCTCACCTCTGGCCGAGCATGGTGGCGCACACCTGTAATCCCAGCACTTTGGGAGACTGAAACAGGAGAATCACGAGTTCAAAACCAGCCTCAGCACAGTGAAGTGCTAAGCAACTCAATGAGACCCTGTCTGTACATAAAACACAAAATAGGACTGGGGATGTGGCTCAGTGGTGAGTACCCCTGAGTTCAATCCCTGGTACCAAAAAAAAAAACCTCACCTGGTATAAGCAGGCCTGCAAGGGCCTTGGTAATGGTCTTTTTGGTCCTGGCTGTTCTCTCAAGATGGGTGCAGGCCTGGAAAACCACATATTGGTAGATGGGGGGGCCACAGCACAGTCAGTCTCCTCCTTCACACAACAGGCTGTGGTAGGTCTCTGTATTGTGTCTTTTTTTTTTGGTACCGGTGATTGAACTCAGGGGTACTCAACCACTGAGCCACATCTCCAGCTCTATTTTGTATTTTATTTAGAGCCAAGGTCTCAGTGAGTTGCTTAGTGCCTTGCCATTGTTGAGGTTGGCTTTGAATTTGCAATTCTCCTGTCATAGCCTCCCAAAGTGCTAGGATTATAAGCATGTGCCATCATGCCCAGCTTCTGTATTGTGTATTTATGGTCTGTTTCATTGAATAGCTCTCTTTAATATTATTTTTCTTTTTATGTGTCTACATTTGTTGTATTTCTAATCTTAAAAGTTGTTCACTTAGCTCATTGTCTCTTTTCCCCTAAGAAGATGGTTTAAACAAATTTTCATTTTTTGGTTGACTAAAGTTATATTTATTTATGGTACAACTTGATATTCTCATATATGTATAAATTGTGGAATGATTAAATTGAGCTAATTTACATCCATTATCTTGTATACTTATCTTTGTGTGGGAGGAAGGGGTACTGATGATAGAAACCAGGGCTTTGTGCATGCTAAGCAATTACTGTACCATTGAGCCACATCTCTAGCCCAACTTTAGGTTGTATGTGTATGAGAGAGCTAAGATCACCAAGACTAGTTTGCAGCAACTTTCCAATATTACAATTTATTGTTACTAATTATAGCCATTGTGATATATAATATGGATTTCTTGAACCTGTTCATCCTGTATAACTGAAATTTTTTTTCCTAAAAGAAGGGTTTAAGGGTACAAATTTCCCTTGAAATTTTGTTAGCTGTATCATACAAGTTTTTAAAATTATTTTATTTTATTTATTTGTTTATGGATCAAACCTAGTGCCTCACACATGCTAGGCAAGCACTTTACCACTGAGCTACAGCCTTAGCCCTCCAACAAGTTTTGATACATGGTTTTTCATTATGTTTCCAATCTAGTGTTTAAAGTTCCTTATGAGTTTCAGAGAAATATGTTATTTGTCAGGAATAGGGTTTTAAGTATGTTAAATCAATCAAGATTGTTCTATTTATTTTCATGTGTTTTCTTTCCTTAACTTAAGGTAGTTATAATGAAAGCTTGCACTTTCACAGTGTGTTTGTCTATTTGGCCCTAAATTCTACCCATTTTTTAAAATGTTTTCAAAGGAAAATTTTAAAATATACAGAAGTAGAAACAAACCAATGCCTATTAGTCATTTATCAGTTTTGTGTGTTTGTTTTTGTGGCACTAGTAACTGAACTCTCAGAGGTGCTTTACTATGGAGCTACATCCTCAGCCCTTTTTTATTTTTTATTTTTAGAATCTTGTTAAATATCCCAGGCTGGCCTTGAACATGGAATCCTCCTTCCTCTTCTTCCCAGCTTTCTGGGATTATAGGTGTATGCCACTGGGCTTGGCTCTTATTTACCAGCTTTAACAATTATTACTGTATGATGGTCTTGTTTTATTTATACTCTTATCATATTGTATCACTTTATCTGCCTTTATATTCTGTGAAACAAATCCTGGACATAATAATAATATGATATAATTTTATGCATAAATATTAACCTTAGCATATCATCATTCTTATACCTAAAAAATATAGCAAAAATTACTTAATGTCATCAGATATCTAGTTCACATTTATGTTTTCCAGATTGTCATACATATACATATAGTATGTCTAACCCTAACAATACATATCTGTATGTAGATAGATTAAAACGTGTATGTATGTATATAATATATACCTATATTAGTGCAAATGAAGTGGTATCTTACTGTTTTGATTTGAATTTTCCTTATGACTAATGACACCGATCATTTTTTCATGTGCTTGTTGGCCATTCCAATATGGTTTGTTTGCCATGTTCTTTGAAGAAATATTTTTGCCTTTTTTTTTTTTAATGGTACTGGGGATTGAACCCAGGAGCTTGCTACCTCTGAGCTACATCTCCAGACCCCTTTTTTTGTTTTCTTTTTTCCCATCTCAAATCAGGGTCTCACTAATTTGAGCTGGCCTCAAATTTGGCAGTCCTTTCGCCTCAGCTTCCTGAGTTGCTGAGAATACAGGCATGTGTCACTTCATGTATCCCTTTGCAATCATTGCCCATTTTTATTTTTTATTTTTTATAATGTCTTTATTTTATTGCTTTGTATGTGGTGCTGAGGATCGAACCCAGGGCCTCAACGCATGCGAGGCAAGCGCTCTACCGTTGAGCTACAATCCCAGCCCCTCATTGCCCATTTTTAAATTGGATTGTTTGGGATTATTTTTTTGTTGTGTGAGTTGTATAAGTTCTTTATATATTCTAGACCTTTATCAAATATATAATTTACAAGTATTTTCTCCAACCTGTGGGTAGTATTTTCACTCTTTTCATGACGTCCTTTGTACAGACGGTTTTGTTTGTTTGTTTGTTTTAAATTTTTTTTTAGTTGTAGATGGACACAATATCTTTATTTTATTAATTTTTATGTGGTACTGAGGATCGAACCCAGTGCCTCACGCATGCGAGGCAAATGCTCTACCACTGAGCCACAATCCATCCCTGTACAGACGTTTTTATTTTGGTAACATCTAATTTGTCTATTTTTTCTTTTGATATTTGCCTTTTGGTGCCATATCTAAGAAATCATTGCCAAATCCATGAAAATTTACCCTATACTTTCTTTTTTTTCTTCTTTTCTTTTCTTTTTTTTTTTTTTTGGTACCGGGGATTGAAGTCAGGGGTACTGGACCACTGAGCCACATCCCCAGCCCTATTTTGTGTTTTATGTAAAGACAGGGTCTCACTGAATTGCTTAGCTCCTCGCCGTTGGCTGAGGCTGACTTTGAACTTGCGATTCTCCTGTCTCAGCCTCCCAAAGTGCTGGGATTACAGGCGTGAGCCACTGCGCCTGGCTCTACCCCTGTACTTTCTTCTAAGAGTTGTATGGCATTAGCTCTTACAGTTCAATATTTTATCCTTTAAAAACTTTTTTTTTTTTTTTTGTATATAGAATGAGGTAGGAATCCAGCTTCATTCTTTTTTTGTGGCGGGTAGGAAGTTATTGGGGATTGAATTCAGAGTCACTCAACCACTGAGCCACATCCCCAGCCCTATTTTGTATTTTATTTAGATACAAGGTCTCACATAGTTGCTGAGCCCCTCACCTTTGCTGGGGCTGGCTTTGAACTTGCGGTCCTCCTGTCTCAGCCTCCTAAACCACTGGGATTACAGGTATGAGCCACTGCGCCCAGCCAGCTTCATTCTTTTTCACATGGATATTTCCTTGTCCTGGCACCATTTGTTGAGGAGAGTGTCTTTTTCTATTGAATGCTTTTGGCACCCTATCAAAATCATTTAATCATCAATATAAGAATTTGTTTCTGGACTCTCAGTCCTATTCCATTGATTTATGTTATCCTAATGCCAGTATTATGTTTTTGTTTTGTTTTAGTTTTTGTTTTTGTTTTGCAGTGCTGTTGATCAAACCCAGGACCTCACAGGTGCTAGAAAGTCCTCTACCACTGAGCTACTCCCCCAGCTCTAAAATTTTTATTTATATTTATTTTTTTAGCCCTGTACTTTTTTTTTTAATTTTTAAAAATCCCAGCCCCAGCCCTGTACTGTTTTTAAAAATATATTTTAGTGGGCTGGGATTGTAGCTCAGTGGTAGAGCGCTTGCCTCGCATGCGTGAGGCCCTGGGTTCGATCCTCAGCACCACACACAAAGTAATAAAATAAAGACATTGTGTCCATCTATAACTAAAAAAATACTAAAAAAAAAATATATATATATATATTTTAGTTATACATGGACACAGTGTCTTTATTTTGTTTATTTATTTTTATGTGGTGCTGCGGATCAAACCCAGTGCCTCACACGTGCGAGACAAGCGCTCTGCCACTGAGCCACCACCTCAGCCCCTAGCCCTGTACTCTTGATTACTGTAGCTTAATAGTAGGTTTTGAAATCTGAAAATATGATTCTTCTTTTTCAGGATTGTTTTGGTTATCCAGAGTCCTCACAATTGCATTATAAATTTATTTTTAAATATTTGTTTAGTTGTAGATGGACACAATATCTTCATTTTATTTATTTTTATGTTGTGCTGAGGATCCAACCAAGTGCCCCATGCATGAGTGCTCTTCCACTGCGCTACAATCCCAGCTCTGCATTATAAATTTTAAGATTGACTTTTCCATTACATTACAGAAAGCCTAGGGTTATAATAGGGATTGCTTTGAATCTGTAGATTGCTTTGAGTAGTAATGCCATTGCAATGATATTTTCTTCCAATCCATGAGCACAGTATTATTTCCCATTTATTTAGGTCTTCTTTTATTTATTTTCAGCATGTTTTGTAGTTTCAGTGTGTAAGTGTTTAATCTCCTTGGCTTATTTCATTCCTCAGTATTTTATTCTTGTTGATTCTCACAGCTTTTGCTTTTCTTTTTTTTGAGAAACAACAGAGTAGACAGCCATAAAATACTTTATTTTAGGCCAACTTTTGGGGGTTTTTTTGTTTGGTTGGTTGGTTTTAGTACTAGGGATTGAACTCAGGGGTACTTACCACTGAGCTACATCCCTGACCCTTTTAATATTTTATTTTGAGATATGGTGTCAGTTGCTTAGGACCTCACCAAATTGCTGATACTGTCTTTGAACTTGTGATCCTCTTGCCTCACCCTCAGTGTTTTGTAGCAAAAGAATCTTCTATGAGCATCTAATCAGCCATATTTCCAGTAGCAGAAGTCTCATTTTGTTTTTTAAAACTCTTTGAAAAAATTTTATTCTCAAGTAAGTAATATAGTGTAAAAAATTTTAAAAAGAACAGAAAGCTAGGGGCTGAGATTGTAGCTCAGCGGTAGAGCACTTGCCTCGCATGCGTGAGGCCCTGGGTTCGATCCTCAGCACCACATACAAAGCAATAAAATAAAGACATTATGTCCATCTACAACTAAAAAAAATATTAAAAAAAAAAGAACAGAAAGCTATTTTTAAAAATGCTCTTCTATAACCCAAGAAGTAACTACAAGTTGTTTTGGAATTTTTATAATAAATTAGATCAAGATGCAAGTGATTATTTAAAATCCTAAAAGGAGAATGTCGGATGTGGCTCAGTGCTAGAACATTTGCCTAGTGTGTGTGAGGACCTTGGTTCAATCCATGGTACCAAAAAAATAAAATAAAAATCCTAAATAAGAAGTAATTTAAAGGTATTTATAGTTACATATCAAAATAGAACTGATGATTTTATAACCTTACAAAATCATCCCAAATGAAAATCACTAGGTCAAAATGACTCAAAAGTATTTTATATACATATTTCTTCATTTTCCAAGCCTTGCCAAGCTAATATTAAGTTGTGTGATTATATTGTAATGGTAAGAATAGTGTGTAGTAATTGCTCCTTACCTGCATGTTCATTTTCCATGGTTTCAGTTACCTACAGTCAATCATGGTCTGAAAATATTAAATGGAAAATTCCAAGAATAAACAATTCATAAGATTTAAATAACTTTTATTACAGGATATTGTTTGTTTGAAGCAGAGTATTAATTTGTTGCCTAGGCTAGGCTCAAACTCATCATCTTCCTGCCTCAGTCTCTCAAGTAGTTGAGATTACAGATGGAACCACCATACCCAGCTGAGGATGTTGTTATAATAGTTCTATTTTATTATTATGTTAATGTCTTCCTGTGCCTCATGTATAAGTTAAATGTTATCCTAGGTGTGTATGAATAGGAAAAAAACAGCATATGTAGAATTTGGTACTATCTGACGTTATAGGCATCCACAGGGGTATTTGGAATATATTCCCCATGGGTAAAGGGAGGCTTCTGTATATATAATCCCCATCTACACAGCCTCCTGAGTAGCTGGGATTAGACATGTGCCATCACACCTGGCTCAGACATCTTTTCTAAAATTATATAATGTGACAATAGGACATACCCAATTCATAAAGTTTAAAACATTTATTTGCATTAAATCATTCTGAATTGAGTCAATTTAGAATTATTTGTAAGCATATAAGAACCATGTTATACAAAAAGTATTTTAATAAGCCAGTATAGGGGTATAATTAAGAATAGGATGAGGAGCCGGGCATGGTGGCGCACGCCTGTAATCCCAGCACTTTGGGAGGCTGAGACAGGAGAATCGCGAGTTCAAAGCCAGCCTCAGCAATGGCAAGGCACTAAGCAACTCAGTGAGACCCTGTCTCTACATAAAAACACAAAATAGGGCTGGGGATGTGGCTCAGTGGTGAGTACCCCTGAGTTCAATCCCTAGTACCAAAAAAAAAAAATGGAATAGGATGAGGGAACTACAAAATCCTAATCTTCACTCTCTCTTTAATGTATTCTAGACAGATCACTTTGTCAAATCATTTAACAAGAACATTAACTTTATTATTAATGGATAATCATAATAGAAATGATGTTACCTAAATTGTATAAGGTACCATAGTAGGGAAAATGAGGGATTTGTTTAAGATAAAAAAATTCCATAAAAAAGTTAAATGCTCAGTTGATCATGTATTTAAACTCTTGCAGCTACTAAACAGTAGGAGAAAATGGAATTGAGTATGATACCAGCATGGAACAGTCTAATGATTCATTAACGGTCAACTGTAATGATGGTGAAGAGTCAAAAACAGATGCTCAGGAATTTGAGGTAGAAATTCAGCTGGGAAATTTTTTCCTTCCTCAGAAAAAACAAGATGCCATTCATTAAACAACTTTTATGCTTAAGAAAAAGTTATTATATTTAATGATTCAAGAATTTTAATATTTAATTACCCACATATT
The DNA here is from genome assembly GCA_004024805.1 of Geosciurus inauris. Classification (NCBI taxonomy): domain Eukaryota; kingdom Metazoa; phylum Chordata; class Mammalia; order Rodentia; family Sciuridae; genus Geosciurus; species Geosciurus inauris. The sequence goes on from PVHX01007999.1 coordinate 60,533, forward strand.
CTATCATACATTTAATTTTATGATATAAAGCTTAAAATGATGTTTAGACATATTCCTGAAAGTTTATATGCAAAGAAAAATCTGTGTATTGAATTATATTTTATCATTTTAGGATACATTTTCATGGTGAATTTTATTTTAATAAAATTTATTTTAACAAAATTGAGATAAAAATTAAAAATTCACTTGGGAAATAACTTGAGTGAATTGAAAACTCTTGCAAAAGAAAAATGAATAACTAACTGAAAAAATAAGTTCCTATTTTTATTATACACATTCTTCTTTTTAAAAAGTAGTAACGGTGTATTTTAAAAAGACTAATGTCTTGTTGTTGTTTTTTTTCTTTGCAAAAGCATCTAACCTGTATGGACTCTCGGGATTCTTCTTTTGGACAAAATGATTCTCCTACAGTTTTACCCATTTCTGATCCTCAAGCAAATAATTCACTTGTTTCACGGAATATACCAGGGCCCCTAACTCAGACACAGACTCTTTCTGCAGAGCAGTTCCATCTAGTGGACCAAAATGGACAATCTGTTCCATATGAACTTCATTCATTGGGGGATTCTAATGCACAAATGGTGAGTGTATTTTATTGATAGCCAGTTTTATGCTATTTAGCAAAATATATTAATAGATGACCTTGTTTTTTTTAATATTTTTAGTTGCAAATGAACACAATACCTTTATTTATTTATTTTATGTGGTGCTGAGGATCGAACCCAGTGCCTCACATGTGTGAGGCAAGTGCTCTACCACTGAGCCACAACCCCAGCCCTGACCTTGTTTTCTTGACACTATTGACTTACATCGTGTTATTGTGTTAAAAATATTGTACTAATGACTATGGTTTTTTTGTTTTTTGTTTTTGGTACTGGGCATTTAATCCAGGGGGCTTACCACTGAGATATATCTCCAACCTTTTTTTTAAACTTTGAGACAGGGTCTTGCTAAGTTGCCTAGGGCCTCTCTTAAGTTGCTGAAGCTTGCCTTGAATTTGCAATCCTTCTATCTCAGTCTCCCGAGTTGCTGGGATTACTTACAGGTTTATGTAAACCTCTCCTGGCTGTGACTTTCATTTTCATGTAAGGCTTTTAAAAGCTTTTGTTTCGGGACTACAAATAGTATTCGGTCAGTTCTCCTCAGCCACTTATGTTTGGGTGCACTGGTGCCTGGAGATAAGTTGGAAATGCAGCATAATATGTAACTAGTGCTTAAGTGCCCATATTTATATATAACTGACATTTTTCTCAATATATGCATTATATTGAACTCAAAGTTATTGATTTATCAACATCTCATTCATTGATTTACATGCCACATGTTGGTATCTCTCTTAAAGAAAAAGAAAGCAATAGAGATACCATTGATATTCTGGGAATTAGACCTACCCTTCCTGATGTTTGTAGGTAGATACATATGTATTACATGAATAATAATTCTTACAAATGAAAGATGAGAATGCTGATTTTTGACCAAGTTCCATAATTTAAGTAATTGAAATAAAAATTACTGAGAAAAACTTATAAATTACTGTTTAATAAGAATATATATAGTATATATAAATAATACTATGAAGAATAATGTCTCATGTTTGCCTGAACTTTCTATATCTTCTCCAATGTATATACTTCCATAATAAGAATTATTTTTAAAAGCATAATAATTTCAGTTATATATTATACCACAAAGAAACAGTCATTTTACCTAGAATTAATCCTTGTTTCTGTTCCTAGGGTATTCTAGAGTTTGACATTTTGCTCCTTTCTGATTCTGCTAAATTGAGTTATTTAGATTCTTGAGTGAACAGTAATTGGTTGAGATGTAGCTAAGTGCAGAGGAGACCCCCCGCACCCAGTGCTAGAGATTGAACCCAGGGCTTTGTGCATATTAGGTAAGTGCTTAGCACTTTAGCACTGGACTTCTATAATCTAAGAAGTCCTTTCTGTTTCTGTTCAGACTTGTATTTCTGGGCCTATGTCAGGGACTGGAAAGGATAAGCTTCTATAACCATACTGGATCACCAGCAGAGGTTAAGATACAACAAATAATTTATATGTGAAACAATAGCATTTTATTTTTTTTATTAGGGGGGGTACCAGGGATTAAACTCAGGGGCACTTGACCACTGAGCCACATCCCCAGCCCTATTTTGTATTTTTATTTAGAGACAGGGTCTCACTGAGTTGTTTAGTGCCTCACTGTTGCTAAGGCTGATTTGAACTTTGAATCTTCCTGCCATAACCTCTTGAGCCACTGGAATTACAGGCATGTGCCACCACACCCAGTGAACAATGGCATTTAATTTTTCATGTCCAAAAGACCAGAAAGGTATATTCTGGGAAACTTAGTGGAGCTTTATGAGTTATATTGTTTGCTTTAATTAACTTTATTTTATTTATTTATTTTTCTTGAGACAGGTTCTCACTATGTTGCTCAGGTTGGTCTGGAACTACTGGGTTCAAACAATTCTCTTGCCTCCGTCTCCCAAGTAACTGGGACTACAGGCATGCATACTACTGCATCTGGATTTTTAATAAACTTTATTTTTTAGAGCAGTTTTAGGTTTAGAGTCAAATTAAGCTGAAGTTACAGAGATTTCTGCATAAATAGCCCCTGCCCCCATATATGCATAGTCTCTCTCATTATAAACATCTCCAATCAAATGGAACTTTTTGAAAGAAATAGAATTTTTTCCAATATGATTTTTTTTTATTTAGAAGCTATCATGGAACTAGTAAAGATTATGTGGTGAACAACTATGCAATAGATGAGATTTTGGAGTAAAGTAGAGTTGATATTTTGAATTTATTGGAAATATTGTACACAAAGAGACCATTAATATAAGACTACTCAGCTAAGATTAATATTTTTATCAGTTTTATTTTTTTTATGGTTTGCCTCAAATGGAATGTATTGCCACATATGACTCTTCAAAATTCTTTTTATAGCAAACATTAAATACAATTAGCTGTTTTCTTAATTAGGAAAATAATGTTATCACCACTGTCAAATTACATGAATGAAAAAATAGTTTTTTAGATACCAGGTGGAATAAGCAAAAGAGATGGTAAATGAAGGTGACTTCCACTGTGCTTAGGAAACATAGTTTCAAAATTAATATCTGGGGATAGGGTTGTGGCTCAGTGGTAGAGCACTTGCCTAGCATGTGAGAGGCACTGGGTTCGATCCCCAGCACCACATAAAAAAAAACTAAACAAAATAAAGGTATTGTGTCTGTCTACAGCTAAAAATAAAAAAAACCTAATACCTGTGGTTCCATAGATGTCTTAATAAAAATTTTTCATATGATTAAGTAAATTATAAAAAATTACATGTGTTTCATTTGATTTATAATAATGCAGCACTTTTATTTTCTAAGAATGAAAGAAGTCATAATTTTCACAGGTATTTAATCTTGGAAGGTAAAATTTTAAAACAATATTATTACTTTTGCCTTTTAAGTTCAGTGGGACATTTTATATTGTTTTGTTTTTGCTATCACATATTGAGAGGCAGTACAGTGATTGGTTATAAGGAGTCAGATTGCTTATATTTGAAATTTAACTTGCTTCTAGAAGTTTCACTTACTAAATACTTCTGTGTAATCTTGCATGCATTATATAACCTCTGTTTGATAGTTTCCTCATTTATGAAATATATATACTTCATATATATGTGATGAGGATTAAAGGAGGTAATTAATCTGTTTGAAGATCCTGTCACTTAGTGTGCACTCAACAAATGTAAGCAGTTGTTATCAGAGTTTAAAATTGCTCTTTCATGTTGAAGTAATAAGAGGCATGGCAAGATATTTTTATTTGAAGAAATTTGATAAGCTGGGCGCGGTGGTGCAAACCTGTAATAGGGAGGCTGAGACAGGAAAATCGCGAGTTTCAAAGCCAGCCTCAGCAATGGCGAGGCACTAAACAACTCAGTGAGACCCTCTCTCTACATAAAACACAAAATAGGGCTGGGGATATGGCTCAGTGGTCGAGTGCCCAAGTAAAATCTCCAGTACAAAAGAAAAAGAAAGAAAGAAATTTGATGAACACTGGGGGAAGGATAATTTCTGGGAAAAGTTTATGGTTTTGTTTATTTTATTTTGCTGAAGTTTTTCCTTCCTGATTCATTTTTTTTCTAATTTAAATTCACATTTTTTTTTAAATGACCCTCTTAAAGTTGGAATACAGTCTCCATCAAACATCAGAAATGTTCTCATGTTCTACATAATAAGGAGTAAATCTAGGAGAATGGGTTTGAATGATTTAAGAGTTACCTGCACAAGAGAGGTCAGAAGACTGAGTAGAACAGTAAAACTGCCAATGGGAGACCAGTATTAGGTAATAACATTTATATGTAGTCCAGAAATGTATTTCAGTAGTATATTAGCTATATATTCAAATGTTGGACTCCAAATGTTTTTCTCCAATTTCACATGCCTTTTTAGTTGATACTCCTCTAAATTTGAGACAGTAGGTTCAATTGTTAAACTAAAAGAAAAAGTATAATAAATTCCTATGGGGCACTCCATAATATTCTTTAAGGACCAAGACAGGTATATAAGTGCAGAAATACAAAAATAAATGTTGTTTAGTTAGACATCTAATAAGTTCACAGTTTTAAACTATGAAAATGACTTAAAATATAGGACAGATGATTGCCACACAAATCTGACAGACACGTATGGACAACACAGCAAGTAGCAAAACATAAATGTGTTAAGTCCATCAGAACCTTGTTCAGATTATTAGGTAATTAGACCTCATGCATACACTATAATGATTAAGACCATAGGTAGTTAAAAACAGGCTATTGGGTCAAAATACCTGTTTTATTCTTGTTTTTTTTTTTTTTGTTACTGGGGATTGAACTCAGGGGCACTCGACCACTGAGCCACATCCCCAGCCCTATTTTGTGTTTTATGTAGAGACAGGGTCTCACTGAGTTGCTTAGCACCTCGCCATTGCTGAGGCTGGCTTTGAATTTGCGATTCTCCTGTCTCAGCCTCCCTAAGTGCTGGGATTACAGGCCTGAGCCACCGCGCCCGGCTAAAATGCCTGTTTTGAATTCTAGCTCCATTACCTATCAGTTGTAAGAACTTGGGAAAATTTTTTATATGTCTCAATGTTTTCATTTGTAAAATAGGGAAAATATCAATTATAGGGGTAGTTATGTGTTTTAATAATTTACTTAACTAATCATTCTGTTAAATCACTGTAGGCATATGCATTTGTTTTTGTTTGTTTATTTGTTTAATGCTTCCAAGATGATCGTTGCTAGCCCATCAGAAAATGGACAGGTGCTTCATGTAATTCCATCTACCCAATCAGAAATGGCACAAGTGATTATACCTCAGGGACAGCTTGTGGATGTAAATAGTCCTCAGGGTAAGTAATAATGTAATATAAGGCTTTTGAGAATGTTTTAAGGAACAAATACATATGATACGAAATCATCTTATGAAAGTCAGCGTTAACATTGATCTCTAACATTAATCTTTAGGTAAGATTATGAACTAAATAATTAGAAAAAAATTTCTTAGCCCAAATAAATTTCAAGTTCATTTTTCAACTCCTGTCTAGGTTAGCTGTCTATTTCATATTGGAATTCTATGAAGCTGGTTGACTCCTGCTTCCTCCCAAATGACCAGTGAGCATAAAATAAATTTTTCTTAATTATAATAACAGTAATAATAACAGCAACAATAACAAGAATATAGTACTTAGTTACAGGAAGTTTTTTACATTTGCATTTTTATCAATATTTTGTTAATTATGTGAGTCATTACTTTTTTAACTATAATTTTTTATCCTCTTTGCTTTAATTCCTTCAAATTCAGAAAGGAGAATCATGCTCCCCATTTATTTTCACATATTCTTTCTTTTTTATGTTTGATAATACCCCTATTAGTTCTCTTCCTTTTGTTTCCCTCCCTTTTCTACCTATTTGAATCTCTTTTGTAATGTCATAGCTACATTGTTTTGTTACTCCTTTCTAGCTAATGATGTAGGGTAAATATGTTTACCTTCCTTTTATGATTCTTTGTCTTTGTTAACAGTCATTAAAAGTTAAGGAAAAAACAGGTCTCAGAAAGCATTATAAATGCAATATACAGGAAAGTTTTACATTTTCTTATTATATTGTAAAACTCTTTAATATAATAATTTCTACCACTTTTATATCCTAGATGTTCAATATAAGTTCCAAAAACTCAATTATAAATTTAAGTAGTCAATTTTACAAGTTAGATGTAAATAGGTTTATCTGAGGCATTCTCAATAAAGCATTTTAAGTTTTGTTATCTTTAGCTTCAGAGCACTTCTTTCTTTTCCTTTTACAAATATTTAAAGTTCTAGGTAGGCACATTCTCATGATATTATTCCAGATACTAATGTTACTTTTTTCTTGTTCTTTTTGTTAAGATGTCTCTGAAGAGAAACCCAGTGATAGAAACTTACCAGCTGTAAGAGTGGATGTTCCAGCAGACAACACCAGTAGTTACATTCTTCATCCACAAGCATCCCTTGGTTTGCCCAAAAAGTCAGCAACCAGGTGAGTCAGTGGGAAAGAGGAGCTCATCTTTTTGATATTACCATGGAAATCTTCTTTAAAAAATTATCACATCTAAAGCTAGCTGACAATGGAAAAGATGAGAAATTCAGAAAAAAAGAAACTCTCTTTAAATGTCTCTAATTATTTTAATGGCTTCTTGCAAAGAACAAGGCTACTGTCGAAACTATGAATGTCAAAAGTGCTACTCTTCCTCAGTGACACTTGCCTGTTATCTTTCAAAGTAACATGAAAGTGTCTCTTAGAGGCTAGACTGAAGATATATCCATATTAGATCCTAACATTTTTAATGATTTCATCACATTTAAAAAAAATTTTTTTTGTAGTTGTAGATGGTCAGAATTGCCTTTATTTTTTTTTATTTTTATGTGGTGCCAAGGATTGAACCCAGTGCTTCACACATGCTAGGCAAGTGCTCTGCCACTGAGCTACAGCCCCAGCCCTCATCACATTTTTATGCATGCCATTCTTCTTTGTCAAAGTTTACAAAGTTTTTTCCTAAATTCTTTGTTTTTATTTTGCCTTAAAATAACACTATTCATAATTTAGAAAAATATTTGATGTATATTTTTATGTATCTATATTCTTTTAATCTATGAAAGTGTTTTTGAAGTAAGACAGCATTTATGACAATCTTAGATCTTACATAATATTACTCTTTTTTTAATATTTATTTTTTAGTTGTAGATGGACAGAATATCTTTATTTTTTTATTTTTATGTGGTGCTGAGGATCGAACCCAGTGCCTCCCGCGTGCTAGGTGAGCACGCTACCACTGCACCATAACCCCAGCCCCCATAATATTACTCTTAACAAGTCACCTAAAGGTGTTCTATTTGCTCATTTTTGATAAATAGAAAATAATCATATAATAAGAGTAAAAAATAATATTTGGAAGAGATATGAAATAATTAAATTTGAGGAGACTACAGTTACCTGGAAGAACAAACTTTGGCCTCTTAGTTAAAAGAAAATAGCAATTGCTAAAGAAAATAATAATTAAAAAGCCATCTAATCAATCTGTAGTTATTGTTGTAATTTTTTATTGATGATCTCAATATATTTTTGACACTGGCTAAATAAATGAAGCAATTGAATGTGTTTGTGTGTGTGTGGTTGTGTGTGTGTTTAGAGCTATGTTTATATGTATTCCTTCCCTGTCCCAGAGTGCTTGAAGAACCTTTGCTGGCTCCTCTTCAACCACTTTCTTCTAACACACCTATATGGGCCTGCCGTCTTAGGAGCTGTGAGGTGAGTTAAAAATAATCCGTACCGGGGCTGGGGATGTGGCTCAGTGATAGAGCGCTTGCCTAGCATGTGTGAAGCACTAGGTTCAATTCTCAGCACTACATAAAAATGAATAAATAAAATAAAGGTATTGTGTCTATCTACAAAAAGAAATAAAAATCCTTACCCAGAATCATTTTATGGGTCATTTATCACAATTCATGCCCAAATGCCCGCTTTTGAATACAACTAATAATGCTGTATCTGTTATACCTTGTCCAGGTTTATGTTAAATCTGATCTCATCTATTATCCTTTGGAAATTTTGAACTGTTTGTGGTGGGGGAGGGGTCCAGGGATTGAACTGAAGGGCACTCAACCACTGAACTACATCCCCAGCCCTATTTTGTATTTTATTTAGAAACAGGGTCTCACTGAGTTGCTTAGTGTTTCACTTTTGCTGAGGCTGGCTTTGAACTCATGATCTTCCTGCCTCAGCTTCCTGAGCCCCTGAGATTACAGGCGTGCACCACAGTACTGGATTTTTTTTTTTTTTGGTACCAAGGATTGAACTCAGGGGCACTTGAACACTGGGCCACATCCCCAGCCCTGTTTAGTGTTTTATGTAGAGACAGGATCTCACTGAGTTGCTTAGCACCTTGCCGTTGCTGAGGCTGGCTTTGAACTCGTGATTCTCCTGTCTCAGCCTCCCAAAGTGCTGGGATTACATGCGTGAGCCACCACTCCTGGCTCTGCACTGGAAATTTTAAGCTTTGTAAAGCAAAGGTCATATAAATCCCTTCATACTTCACTATTGTTCCTTCTCTTGCAACTCTTTTCACCTGTCTTCAATGAAACTGCACTATCATTTTTCTCTATTTTTAATTTTTCTCGAATTTAATTTTAAAATTCCTTCATTTTCTTTGCTTGTACTTATTTCTTTTCATATTCTTGGTAGAAATTCTTTAAGGCTCACTTTGGCCTTCTTTTTGTTTTTACATTTTATTTCTTGGAGGACTTACCTATTTTGTTGACTTTCAACTTTTACATTTATAAAATGATTCCTAAACCTGTCACCAGTTCCTTAATTGCTCTTGTTTCAAATCTCTGGCTTCTTTTTCTTTAATTTTTAATTTTTTTATTAATTAATTAATTTGTTCTGTTTAGGTTTACATGATAGCAGAGTGCAATTCATTGTACACAGATGGAGCACAACTTTTCATTTCTCTGGTTGTATGTGATGTAGAATCACAACATACATGCAGTCACACATAGAGCTAGGGCTATGATGTCCATCATAGTCCATCATCTTTACTGTCCCCCTGCCCCCTCCCCCCTCCCATCCCTGTGAACAGAGTTCCTCCATTCTTCCTGTGACCTCCCCCACTTTATGGATCAGCATCTACTTATCAACGAGATCAGCATCTACTTTATGGATCAGCATCTACTTATCATTCGGCATTTGGTTTTCTGAGATTGGTTTACTTCACTTAGCATAATGTTCTCCAACTCCATCCATTTACCTGCAAATGCCATAATTTTATTCTCTCTTATTGCTAAGTAATATTCCATTGTGTATATATACCACAGTTTCTTTATCCATTCATCAGTCGAAAGGCAGCTAGGTTGATTCCACAATTTAGCTATTGTGAATTGAGCTGCTATAAACATTGAAGTGGCTGCATCACTATAGTATGCTGTTTTAAGTCTGGCTCCTTAACTGAAGCTATATTTAAATTTTATCTCAAATTCATTATCCCAAACTGAAATTATCTACATACCATTGCTAGCTCCACTTCCTAAATTCTCTGTTTAATGATAAATACCATTTCTTAGACACTCAGGTACAAAGTTTTAGACCAATTTCTTCTTTACCCATATTTAGGTACTCACCTGATTTTTTTTTCTTTATTATAAAACTGTTTTTTATTAGTTTATTTAATTGCATTTCAAGTCATAGCACATATATAGAGCTCAGTTTTTCCATTTCTCTGGTTGCAAACCAGATAAAGTTACACCAATTGTGTTTTTATACATGCACCAAGGGTAGTGATGACGATCTCAATCAACCATCTTTACTATACCCATTCCCCTTTCCTGCCCCCCACTTCCCCCCGCCGCATCCAGTGTTCCTCTATTTCTCTTATGTTTCCCATTCCCACCTCCCTTATTCATCAGCATCAACTAATCAGAGAGACCATTTGGCATTTGGTTTTTTGGGATTGGCTTACTTCACTTAGCATAATGCTTTCCAGTTCCATCCATTTGCCTGCACATGCCATAATTTTATTCTCTTTTATTGCTGAATAATATTTCATTGTGTATATGTACCACAGTTTCTTTATCCATTCATCTATTGAAGGGCATCTGGGTTGCTTCCACAGTTTTTCAATTGTGAATTCTCACCTGATTTTTTAAAAAGTTTTTCCTTTGAAGATTCTTTCTACCCCATATTCTTCCATAGACATTTGTTATTTTGTACTTAATTACAATTAGACCCTCCCCCCAATCTCCTTGACTCTTCCATTTCTGGTCCTTCATTGTGTGTTTTTCTAAAATGACTTATTTTAAAATATTGCTTTCATTGTCTTTTCTCACAACCCAATAAGGTCAAACAGGAATTTGTCTCAGAGCAGGATCTTCATAAAAAGAATATTGAGCTGTCTGGGGGTGTAGCTTAGTGGTAGAGCCCTAGCCTAGCATGCTTGAGGACCTAGGTTTTGACCCTCAGCACGACAAAAATAAAAACAAACAAAAAATAAAAAGAATTCTGATATAATGAGAAAATTATTTTGCAACTTTTTTTTTAATATTTATTTTTTAGTTGTAGGCAGACAGAATGTCTTTATTTTATTTCTACGTGGTGCTGAGGATCGAACCCAGCGCCTCACGCATGCTAGGTGAGCACGCTACCACCGCGCCACAACTCCAGCCCCTTGCAACATTTTTATAGGAGATACAATCACAATTTTCATAGAGTCTCAAATAGATTAATAGGATCATGTCAAAATTAATCTCAGTTAAAAGAAGCCTCACAGTCTGGGGTTGTAGCTCAGTAGTAGAGTGCTTGCCTCACATGTGTGAGGCACTGGATTCGATCTTCAGCACCACATAAAAATAAATTAAAAAAAGGTATTGTGTCCATCTACGACTAAAATTTTTTTTAAAAGCCCCACAAGGAACTAGTACTTTGTGGCTAGTTTTATGCTGATCTGGATTTTATCCAGTAGAATTTTAAAGATCTGGAAGAATGAGCACATTACATGTTCTTCAAGCTGTTTTCTCTAAATATTATTTATTTCAAACAAGACTTTGTAAAGATAGTGTGGCAGTGGATTTGGCATTATATTCTCTAGTACCATACTTGAAGACTATCCATTTTATGCACTAGTTGAATTCAGATCAGACCCTCTGGTTGACTAGTGACAGACTAGTGATCTGAAGGAACAAAAGATATTCTCCTATGAAAGCTGATAAGTCTTTCATCTTAGACAACCATCTCATTAAATTTATCATGCATTGAAGCATATTTGCTAATAATTTTGTTGTTTAATTTCTACCACATGCAGAAAATTGGAGATTCATACCGTGGCTACTGTGTAAGTGAGACTGAATTAGAAAGTATACTAACATTTCACAAGCAGCAAACACAGAGTGTTTGGGGCACCCGCCAGTCTCCAAGCCCAGCCAAGCCTGCTACACGCTTGATGTGGAAATCCCAATATGTCCCATATGATGGAATTCCATTTGTCAATGCAGGTACTTTTTTAAATAATTATTTTAAAAGATTCATCAGCAGCTATAGTCCATTGTGATAATGTGATTTTCCTCTGGTGATACAATTTTATTTTGTTAGTTGGTAGGTGACAACTGAATGTTAATTGATGAAAATGTACATTAAACTAAAAACAAAATTTATATTAAATATAACCATTTACTTTATGTCATACAATTTCATTTTAATCAGGTGAAGAGATGATGCTTCCTTTATATATTATGCTTTTAAATAGAAAATAAAAATACTGATATTCTGAGTAGACCTTTTCAATAAAACATAAAAAAGTATTTAATTATTTTAAATATGCATATTTGCTGTGGTTCTCTCCACCAATCCAGATATTCTCTCCTTCTTTCTTTCTTTCTTTTTTTTTTGGTACTGGGGATTGAACCCAGGGGTGCTTAATCTCTGAACCACATCCCTAGCCCTTTTTATATTTTATTTAGAGACAGCATCTCTCACTAAGTTGCTTAGGGCCTCACTGAGTTGCTGAGGCTGGTTTTGAACTCAAAATTCTCCTGCCTCAGCCTCCTGAGCTGGAATTATAGGCATGTGCCACTGTGCCTGGCTTCCTTCTTTCTTAATTTGTCTTTTAGGACAAATTTATATTCATTTTATATAGCTTATAACCCTGGAATCACTGTGCAGAATTGCATATAGTCTGGATTTAATATATAGAATCTGAAGTTAAAATTCTCAAGCACTTGGTTTGTTAAAATATTCTCAGATGCTGTGTAGTTTACTAAAGTAGTAGAGTTTTAAGCAATCTCTAGATATCTAACCTAGGACTAGTCACACTCCAAAGAACCTAAAAATAAGTGATTTAATTCAGGGTTATGGGAGCACTAATGTAACTGGAAGAGCTGCAGTCTCATCCTGGACCTCTGAGATTAATAGGAAACATTTAAGTCTAGGGATATAGCTCAGTGATCCAACACTTGGCTAGCATTCATGAGGCCCTAGGTTCTATCTCTAGCACTTAAACAAAAAAGAAATATTTAAATGAAGATAAGGAAAAAATAACTGATTCTGCCTGGGTTTCATCAGTATTCTGTAAAAGAAATGCAGCATTAAAAATGAACCTGGGGGCTAGGGTTGTGGCTCAGTGGTAGAACACTTGCCTAGCACGTTTGAGGCACTAGGTCCAATCATCAGTGCCACATAATAAGTAAATAAAATAAAGGTATCGTGTCCATCTACAACTTAAAAAAAAATAAGTCTGAAGTGGCTGAGGGCATAACTCAGCATGCATAAAGCCTTGGGTTTCATCCTTAGCACTGCAAAACAGAAACAAAACAAAAACAAAAAAACTTGAAGTCCTGAAGTTCTCCTTTTTCCTTCCCTAGTTTTAATCCCCTTAACTCTTCATGAATAGCCATTATATGAATTTGGTTTGTGTCTTTTCAGTTTAAGTTTTTATACTTTATATGTTTGTAATTACAATAATATATTTTGTTTAAAAATAGATAAAAAGGAAAACTATAGATATTGTTTTGCAAAATTTTCACTCAGCCTTGTTTTGAGATCTATCCATATTTGTGCTTATAGATCCTAGTTAATACAATTTAACTAAAATTTATGATATTTTAGCATGTGACTATTATTCCATTAGTTATCATTTAAGTTGTTTTCAACTTTTTGCTATTATAAAGAATGCTGTAGTTAAACTTCCACAATATTTGTCCTCTGATGAAAAGTATAATTAGTTTTGGGGAGTACATGCCTTAAAGTGGAATTGCTGGTTCTAAAGTATGCCCTTTTCGTCTTTGCAAGATTATCTCCAGTTGCTTTCTGAAATGATTACTCTGCTCTGAAAATTTTGGGGTCAGATTTATTTCAAAATTCTGCATTTTTGGAATGTAACATGCTAATGTTATAGAACACCCCTTGCAAATATCCTATAGAAGGCATCACATCATCAAATATTAATTCCTTAAGGATAGTCACTGTAAGTGGAATAAGAACTATTAATAGCTTCACATAGTTTATATCAGGTTTTGCTGTCAAGTGAATTCCCAAAAACTCTGTCTTCTGAGCTTTTTAGATTTTAGATTTGCTCATAACTAATTTTTACTCCTGTCAGCAATGTATGAAAATTTTCCTTTGCCACATTTAGTCCGTAACTTTGCATTGCCAGACTTTAAAAAATATTTATATTATGGAACTTTTCATATGTCTATTAAAGTAGAAGTGATGACGTAAGAAACCCCAAGACTCTATGCAGTAGTGGTACCTATCTGTAATCCCAGCTATGTGGGAGATCAAGGCAAGAGGATCACATTTGACACCAGCCTGGGCAACTTAGCAAGACCTTGTCTGAAAAATAGAAGAAGAAGAAAAAAAAGATCTAGGGACGTAGTTCAGTGATAAAACATTTGCCTAGCACATGTACCAGGCTTTGGGCTCAATACCTAGTACTGGAGGGGAAAAAAAGAAGAAGAAACTCCAAAACTCCAGGTATCTATTATGTAGCTGTAGCTCCAACTATCAGCATATGGTCAGCCTCGTTTCATCTATACCTCTACTCACTTCTCTATTCCCCCAGATGGTTTTATAGCAAATTCCAGATACTATATCATCTGTAATTACTAAAGCATATAGTATGTTATAAATTTCTTTTCATCTAAAGATTTCTCTTTTTTCCCCTCAGGTAGTTTGTCCTGTAGAGTTTGCTGTATTCTGGATTTTGCTGATTCCGTCTCTGTGGTGTAGTTTAACATGTTCTTTTATCTCCCATATTTCTATAAACTGTTAGACTTAGGTTCTTGATTAAATGCAGGTTTGGTTTTTGCAAGAATACCTCATAGGTATGCTATGTACTTTATATAACTATCCAGGTATCTATATTTGTGGCATTCAGACTGATCAGTGAATTATTTTGGAGTATTTTTAAACATTTTTATTTTTGCCAATCTGAGGAATGTGAGACAGTATTTTACAATTATTTTAATGTGCATTTCCTTGTTTATTAGTTAAGTTGAACATTTTTTTATTTGTACATTTACTGCTTCTTTTCTTTCTTCCTTTTATCCTTCCTTCCTTACTTCCTATCTGTTCACAGCCTTTGCCCAGTTTTCTGTTTGACTATTCCTTTAATTTCTTTAGTTTTTTAAAAGGATTTCAGGTTCTTTATATTCTTCATCAAAATACTTTGTTAAATGTATTATAAAGTAGTATTTCTCAGACTGTTAACTTTTTTCTTTTACCTTCATTTATGGTGTCTTGTTAATAAGTTTTAAATTTAACGTCAGCTATATCAATATTTTTATCGACTTTTTAATTTTATATTTTGAAAGTCTGCTATATCCTATAGTAGGGTAGGCTATTCAAACTCTTAAGCTACATAGTTTTAATATATATTTATTTGTATTATCTATCACTATGTATGAAATTATCCCAAACTTGGTGGCTGAAAACTACAAACATTTGTTATCTTAGTTTCTGAGGGTCAGGAATCCAAAAGCAACTTAGCAAGAAGGTACTGCCTAATGTTTCTCACAATTGAAATTAAAGCATTGGCTGGAGCTGCAGCCATCTAATGGCTTGACCAGGGAAGGATCTGCTTCCAGTCTCACTCATGTGGTTGTTGGCAGGCCTTATTTCTTGCCACATGGACTTTTCCACAGAGCTCCCTCACCATAATGACAGATGATTTTGCCCAGAGAGAGCAATCCAAGCAGGAGCAAGAGAAAGTACCCAAAATGGAAGTTACAGTCTTTTAACCTAATATCAAAAATAGCATCCTGTCCCTTCTGCCATATTCTCTAGAAGTAAGTTGATAAGTCTAACCCGTGCTCAGGGGGAGGGGATTATACAAGGCAATGAATCCTAGGAGGCAGGCAACCCTGGGGCCATCTTAGAGGCTGCTTACTACGTTATTCTAACCGCCAAATAAGAAGAAAATAAGTAATTATAAAAGGAAATAAAAATTTTAAATGACATAATTATTAACCAGATGTAGCATTTGCTAATTTCTATTTATATAAAGTGGTACATTTTATTACTAAAAATCATGTGTCTAAGTTATCAGTAGACATTCAGTAAATGTGATGTTTGCCAATTTTCCTTACTGTAATTATGGTACATTTACTAAATTTTACAATAAACTTTTAAATTTGTGTTTGTACATCTTAGTAAGACATACTGATGTTTTCTTTCCATTAAATTGTATTATTAAAAATGTAGATTTTAATGTTGTCCTTACCAAGTTATTTTTAATCTAGTATCTAGAATAGACACTTGAATTAATATCAATAGTTGGTTTTGGCCCACAGGGAGTAGAGCTGTGGTAATGGAGTGTCAGTATGGGCCAAGGAGGAAAGGTTTCCAGTTAAAAAAAATCAGTGAGCCAGAAAGCAGGTCATGTCAGCTCTACAAAGCTACTTGTCCAGCCAGGTAAGATTTATTTTCTTTTGTTTGTTTTTTATTAAATCCTTATTTTTGAATTACAAACAGGAACACATTTATTAAGTTTAAACAGTGAATCCTAAGCTCTCTTACTTCTGTTCTCTGTGTCCCTTTTTAAGGCCAGTTTGTAAAGTCATCTTACAAAGGTATTTTGGGTGTGCATATCTTGCCTTTTATCCCCATAAATATTTTCTTCCCTTAAAGTTGAGTAATAGTGTACCTTCTTTTTTTTTAAATATTTTTTTAGTTGTTGATAGACCTTTATTTTATTAATTTACTTATATGTGGTGCTGAGAATTGAACCCAGGGCCTCACATATGCAAGGCAAGTGCTCTGCCACTGAGCCACAATCCCAGTCCCCTGAGCCACAATCCCAGCCCCCCTTCTTTACTACTATGAATTCACATTGATTTATTTATAATCTGAAAGCCTATAGTTATATCTAGTGCACAGATATCATGCTACATATCAGTGTGAATGTAATGACATATACTAACTATACACTTTGCTTTTTATCATTCCTAGTATATTTCAAAGCTGACTCCATATCTGTATAAAAGAGTATTCTTTTTCAATGCTATATAATATTTCATTTGTGGCTATATTATTTAATTAATCTTCTAATGATGTCCATATATGCTATGAAAAATACTGTATATAAATCTATAGTTAACAACATTGTACATATTTGTGTACTTCTACATGTTTATCAGTAGGATAAATTCCTAGAAATGCAATTGCTGGAGCAAAGTTATATCATTTTAAAATGTTGACAAGTATTGCAAAGTTGTTTTTTAAAGAGAAGTTACTAATACATTCATACCAGCAATGTATGAAATCAACATCATAAGTTTTACATAGAATATGAGTACAGGGTAGTCATTGCTCTAGGTGAGAATGAAAAATACGAACCAATGAAAGATTTTTACTAATATTTTTCTTTCAGATATTATAAGTATTTAAAATTATTAGCAAAGTAAAATATAAAAGATAATATGAGCTGTATACATTGGCATGTGCCAGTAGTCCCAGCTACTTGGGATATTGAAGTGGGAGGATCACTTGAACCCAGGAGTTCTAGGCTGGCCTGGGCAACATAGCAAGACCCCATGTCAAACCAAATAAGATAAATGATAATATGGGCTGGGGTTGTAGCTCAGTGGTAGAGCGCTTGCCTCGCATGCGTGAGGCCCTGGGTTCGATCCTCAGCACCACATACAAAGCTATAAAATAAAGACATTGTGTCCATCTACAACTAAAAAAATATTAAAAAAAAAAAGATAAATGATAATATATAATGGTTGTCCTTAGTTGAGTCTTCAAAACATTATGTTTTAATATCACATCTTATATTACAAACTTCATCATTCTCAATAAGTTTTAAAACCCCATTCAGAAGCTTTTCATATTTAATTTCATATTAACTTTGTACAGTATTTAAGCCTAACTATGAGATAAAACTTTCAATTGCTTTTTAAATATAAGCAATTCAAAAATTTAAGGTATAACTTGGAAGAAAACCTCTAGATGTAAATAACTACTTTTATTCTCCATCATTCTACCAGTACTTTTAGGGTATCTACTCTGTGCCTAGAAACTACTTTAGGTGTCAGAAGGAGGAGTGAAATCAAAAAGGGGAATAGATTTTACTTAATCCCACACAAACTGAAGTATTATTGGGGTGGGTCAGGAAACAAACTGTTAATAGAATATGATAATATGAAATGTGTAGTTAGCTGCCTGTTATAGGTCCTCAGAAAAGGAATCTATCCATGCAAACTCATAGCAGGAAAGAAAGTACAGTTTAACCTGGATGCTGAAGTTGAGAGTGAATTTGGTTAAAGAGTTAGAGGAATGATATTGTAGTCTATGAGAACCATATAAAGAAAGATATGGGACAGTTGCATATTCCATATCAGAAGAGGACAAGACATTGAGAAGATGAACTTCACAGGACAAGAAATTTTATATTTGAAGTAATAGTAAGATTAGGTAAATAAATTAGAATTATTCAGAATGCCTTCAGTGTTGCTAAGAGATTTATACTTGATTAAAAAACAGATTCTTCAATAGAGGAATACAAATGTGAAGAATTATTAAGGTACTGATGTATCAAGTAAATATAAATAATGAAAGACAGGAGGCACAGCAGCCTACAAGGCCATTAAAGCAATCCAGGCATAAGATAATTATGGTTTCCAGGAGAATTGAGAAGAGTGAATCCAGAAAATAATCTAAAAATACTTGGATATTTTTACTCTAGTCATAATTATTGTTAACTTGCTAAATATCATAAACTTAGAACATGGCTGAGGCGCTGGAGTTGTGGCTCAGTGATAGAGTGCGTGCCTCGCACATGTGAAGCACTGGGTTCCATCCTCAGCACCATGTAAAAATAAGTAAAATAAAGGTATTGTGTCCATCTACAAAAAAAAATATTTAAAAAAAGAACATAGCCTATCTTTCATAAGCCTCTGATAAATTGAACTTTCTTTAAACTTTAATGTTTAAACTTTTGTTGATAAATTCGATTTTCTTGTGATTATAATATAATGAAACTGATTTTTCTTTATCTTAAATAAAGGATTTACATTAAAAAGGTACAGAAGTTTCCTGAATATAGAGTACCTACAGACCCCAAAATTGACAAGAAAATAATCAGAATGGAACAGGAGAAAGCTTTTAATATGCTAAAGAAGAACTTGGTAGATGCTGGTGGTGTTCTTAGGTATAACATTTATATAATTATTTTATTTACTAATCAACTAGCTCCATTTCCAAGAATTCTTTTGTAAGATAAATCATAATGTTTTTCAATAATTTCATTAAAAAATGGTTTTAGGGCCAGGGGTATAGCTCAGTGGTAGAGCACTTGCTTAGAATGCACAAGGCCTAGGGTGTGATCCATAGCACTACAAAAAAAAAAAGATGAAAGAAAAGAAATGGTTCGGGCTGAGGTTGTAGCTCAGTGGCACAGCGCTTGCCTCGCATGTGTGAGGCACTGGGTTCGATCCTCAGCACCACATAAAAAAGTATTAAACAAAATAAAGACACTGTGTCCATGTATAACTAAAAAATATTTAAAAAAAAAGAAATGGTTCTATAAGACATGTCATTTTCCTTGTATAATTTATAGAGTTTTGTAATATTATATATAATTATAGATAATTGGAACCAAAGAATTATACACCACATATAATATATAATACCCCTCATAAAAGTTTTTTTTCCCCAAAATGACAAATACATATTTAGTAATATGTTTTATTATATATTTAGTATTTTGTTTCAGATACTTATTAGGAGTAGAACTTGTAACCACTTCTACCCACCTATCTTGGATTACCCTGACAGCCAGAAATGAATTCTAATAGAATTCTAATATAGAAATTCTATTTTATGCTTCAGATTTTAAATAGGAAGAAATAATAGCTTTCTTGCTTACTTTGCTTTATGTGTCAATGTAAGTAACACATAATGAGATTAAGTATAGGCAAAATAGGTTTGTGTGAACTTCGTTCTTTTTTTTTTTTTCTTCCTGCAATACTGGAGATCAAACCCACAGCCTCATGCACACTACTAGGTAGGTGCTCTACTGCTGAGCTATACTTCCAAATCCTGTGTGACCTTTAATAAAAACTTTCAGGTGTATGTAAAGTGAATTGAGTCAATAGTTAGATCCTTTAAGTTGGAGAACATTGTATGTAACTTCATTAGAAGCCATTTTATTTAATATCAGAATATAAGAGTTTTATACAAACATATCAATTAAAATGGTATCCTACCAGATCAATTTATTTCCTAGCAACTATTTTTGTACTGCGATCCAATAGACATTTTAGTTGATTTTCTTGCTCATGGGACAGGAGGAGCTGGGAATGTTGTAGCCACAGTATATTAAGCTCTTGTAGGGAAAGATTCTCCCATAGAGTTCAATCTTGATAGATGCTGAATTATAATCCACTCTGGTAGTTAGGTGGTAGGTAAATCACAGAAATGTAATATGCAACAAATGTTTAATGAATGGGAAAATACACCATTTAAAGAATGATAATTTACAACGTTCTGTCTGTATTTTGGGGTAAAATTTGCTTAATATGAAATTTATAATATCCTTTTCATGTGTTCTTAAATCCCTGCATCACTCTGCCATAGTGAAAGTCTACAAAGGTTTATAAAGATTTTTATTTATAAAAATAAAAGGGTCTAAATGTAGTCTTAGAAGAGTTAAGCAGAGGTCATTTTAAATTATATTCAATATGAGCCATGTGCAGTGACACATACCTATAATCCCAGTGATTCAGGAGACTGAGGCAGGAAGATGGCAAATTCAAGGCCAACCTCAGTAATTTAGCAAGACCCTAAGCACTTTGTGAGACCCTGTTTCAAAGTAAAATCTTTTGAAAAAGGGTTGGGGATGTAGCTCAGTGGTTAAGTGCCCTGGGTTCAAGCCCCAGTCTCCCCAAAAGAACTTTATTCAGTATGACATAATCACATATAATTTTTCTTAGATTATTATTCCTTCTCTTGATGAGTTTTTATTTTCTTCTTCTTCTTTTTTTTTTTTTTTTTTTGGTACTGAGGATTGAACTCAGGGGCACTCGACCACTGAGCCACATCCCCAGCCCTATTTTGTGTTTTATGTAGAGACAGAGTCTCACTGAGTTGCTTAGCGCCTCGCCATTGCTGAGGCTGGCTTTGAATTCACGATTCTCCTGTCTCAGCCTCCCAAAGTGCTGGGATTACAAGCATGAGCCACCGCGCCCGGCTTTTATTTTCTTCTTGATGAGTTTTTGTTTTCTTCTTTTTTTGTTTTTTTTGGGGGGGCAAGGGGGTTACTGGGCATTGAACTCAGGGGTACTCAACCACTGAGCCACATCCTCAACCCTATTTTGTGTTTTATTTAGAGACAGGGTCTCACTGAGTTGCGTAGCGCCTCGCCATTTCTGAGGCTAGCTTTGAACTCAAGGATTCTCCTGATTCTCCTGATTCTTCTGTCTCAGCCTCCCAAAGTGCTGGGATTATGGGTGTGCACCACCGCACGCAGCTGTTTTCTTCCTGATGAATGTTTTAGTCAGCTTTTTTGTTGCTGTAACTAAAGAACCTGACCAGAACAATTTTAAGGAAGAAAAAGTTTGTTTGAGGTCTCATGGTTTCAGAGGTCTTAATCCATAGAAGGCCGGCTCCATTCCTCCGGGTTTGTGGTAAGGCTGAACATCATGGCGGGAGAGTGTGGCAGAGGGAAGCAGCTCACATCATGATCAGTAAACAGAGAGAGTCTCCACTCGCCAGATACAAAATATATACCCCAAAACCACGCACCAATTCCCACCTCCTCCCGCCACACCCTACTCAGTTACCGCTCAGTTAATCCCTCTCAGGGATTAATTCACTGATTAAGTTAAGACTATAGCCCAAAGGTTTCTCCTCCAAACCTTCTTGCATTGTCTCACACATGAGCTTTTGGGGGACACCACATCTGAACCATAACAATGAGTATTAACCTAATTATGATTAATGCATTTACCTAATAATAAAAAATAATTTTAAGTTTAATAATTTAAAATACTTTCTTATCAGGTGGTATGTACAGTTACCTACACAGCAAGCTCATCAGTATCATGAATTAGAGACTCCTTGCCTCCCTTTGTCACCTTCCCCTTTTCCTGTGTCCTCTCTTGAAGAAGAGGAAACTGCAGTTAGAGATGAGAATTGTGCATTGCCATCACGTCTACATCCTCAAGTAGCCCATAAAATTCAAGAATTAGTATCACAGGGAATAGAACAAGTATATGCAGTAAGGAAACAGCTAAGGTACAGTAGATGCAAAGTGTTCTTTTTACATTTTTCATTTTTGCTTGTTGTTTTAAATAATGTACTTAAGATTACAGATTTTTTCCAGGATATTTGCTATTTGAGTAAAAAAGAAATAGAGCTTATTAGCTTATTAAAATAATCTTAATTATGAACTAATTATTTTCCATTAATGTTTGGCAAGCCATGGTTAATATGGCTTATTGTAATTCTTACAACTTTTGAGACACTTCATATTTGGCAAATTAGACTATTTTTAAATGATATGTGAATTGAATTATATAATATGTTTAGAGAAAAATACTTTGGTAGAACCAAAGATTTTAAAACCTAAGCCGTGATATTTATTTCAAACTATTTGAAATGCAGTTATATCTTATTACAATAAAAAATTTGGAGCCCATCTGCCAATTTGTAGACAACAGTGAACTACACCTAGAAGATGTGGATATGGTTGTGAATGGTTGAACAAATGTGAATTACATTTTTTGTGATGATTTTATAAACAATAATAATAAAACAAAGTTTTTTGATTAAAAAAGACACACATGACCTGAAACAGCCATATATGTAACTCCAAATGAAAAATCAGAGAATGTAAACATTTCTGTGAAACTGGCAACATGTTGCAGTAAAATCCTAAACTCAAAATTTAAGAAAAATTTGGGTAGTTCTTTAGCTAAATGGAATTTTATTTGTAGTACTCTGGTCTACTTTTGTTGATACTTTATTGATAATTATTATGTTAACATACTGCTAATATAGTGGACATTTTATTTACTTAATTATCTTGAATATAGTGATCTTTTGGGGGGGGGCTGGGTACTGGGGATTGAACTCAGGGAACTTGACCACTGAGTCACATCCCAAGCCCTATTTGTATTTTATTTAGAGACAGGGTCTCACTGAGTTGCGTAGGGCCTTGCTAAATTGCTGAGGCTGGCTTTGAACTGGGATCCTCCTGTCTCAGCCTCCTGAGCTGCTGGGATTACAGGTATGCGCCATCGCGCATTGCTTGAATATAGAAATCTTTAGAACAAAGCCAAAATTTGGTAAAGTCCCACACTGCTTACTAAACCTAGGCAAGATACGTATTTCAGACTATTAGAAGTGAGGTTCATTAAGAACAGTCGAATAGCCAGGCACAGTGGCGCACCCCTGTAATCCCAGCAGTTTGGGAAACTGAGGCAAGAGGATCATGAGTTCAAAACCAGCCTTAGCAAAAGCTTGGTGCTAAGCAACTCAGTGAGACCTTGTCTCTAAGTAAAATACAAATAGGACTGGGGATGTGGTTCAGTGGTTGAGTGCCCCTGAGTTTAATCCCTAGCACTCACTGCCCCAGAAAAAAAGAACAGTCAAACAAGCATGAGGTTGTAGCTCAGTGGTAGAATGCTTGCCTAGCATGTGTAGGGCAGTGGGTTCAATCCTCAGCATTACATAAAAATAAATAAAATAAAGGTATTGTGTCCATTTACAACTAAAAATATTTTTTAAAAAAGAAGAGTCGGATAATACAACTCTGCAATTTGGCCCATTTTAGTATAATGCTCAAAACATATGTACATTAAACTTACTGATTTCTTTTATGTACTTATTTTTATATAATTATATATCAATGCTGTCTTCTGTTTCCATGTTCTCTTTTGTCTACTTGTAAAATTAATATATGGTACTTCATATATTAATTGATGCCTTTGGAAGCAGTATAACATGATGTTTATGCATATAATTTGGATATAGGTCCAAGCTTTCTTACGAGGTAGCTGTATCACTTTGAGCAAATTATTTAACTTCTGCATTCTTCAGTTCCCTCATCTGTAAAGTGGGAATGAAACTGTACATGGTCATAGGATTATAGTAAAAGTTAAAGGAAATACTTGGTTAATACTGTGCCTAATAACACAATAAGCATTTAAAAGTATTATACTTAATCTGAAAATAATGGTTCCTTTAAAATAAATTTACAAAATTATCAAAGCTCACTCTGATGTATATAGATGTTTAACCAATAAAAATTTAACTTGCATGAATTCTATGATTTAACATATGAGAAAAATTTAAAGGAAGAAAATGTAAATGTTTACAGAGCTGTAAATTATACTTTACAGAAATTCATGCTAAAAGAGAACTTTCCTCTCTTTTGATCTACAAGTGTATTACTAAATAGTTTATATTCTTGTTGTATTTTATATTCTCCACAGGAAATTTGTGGAAAGAGAACTGTTCAAACCTGATGAGGTACCTGAAAGACATAATTTATCTTTTTTTCCAACTGTAAATGATATAAAAAATCACATCCATGAGGTACAGAAATCCTTGAGAAATGGAGATATGGTATATAACTCAGAGATTATTCCAGCAACGGTATGATCACAACCACAATTCTTTGTTTTATGAGAGAATCTTTCACAGCTTCTCTAGTATTTGTCCTAATAGTAGAGATGGCTACTGTTAGACCATCTGAATAACTATATGGGAAACAGTAGTGACATATTTTTTCTTAAAATGTAAGCCATAGGGGCTGGGATTGTGGCTCAGCGGTAGAGCGCTTGCCTCGCATGCGTGAGGCCCTGGGTTCGATCCTCAGCACCACATACAAAGCAATAAAAAATAAATAAAGACATTGTGTCCATCTACAACTAAAAAAATATTTAAAAAAAAAAAGTAAGCCATAAATTATCAGGTTGTAACTGTAATTTTTAAAAAATTATTGTCATAAGGAGAAGAAACAATGGATTTCCAAATCTGAATATAATAAAAATAGTAATCTTCACTTTTTTTTTTTTTTTTGGTACCAGGGATTGAAATCAGCAATACTCAACCACTGAGCCACATCCCCAGCCCTATTTTGTATTTTACTTAGAGACAGGGTTTCACTGAGCTGATTAGTGCCTCACCATTGCTGAGGCTGGCTTTGAACTCTCCATCCTCCTGTCTCAGCCTCCCAAGCCACTGGGATTACAGGCGTGCGCCACTGCGCCCGGCTAGTAATCTTCACTTTAAAATCAATATTTCTTTCTCCATAGAAATTATCTCATACTTGTTTAGCAGACTTATTATTGAGTACATTCTACCCACTTTCTGTTTTTTCATTCATTTATTTTTAGACAAATCTCACTAAATGTTGCCCTAGCTGGTCTAGAACTACTAAGCTGAAGTGATCCTTCTGCCTCAGTCTCTTAAGTGCTGGGACTGCAGGTATACAAAACCGCAGTTGGCACCCTCATTTTTAAAAAATAATGGGTAAAATTAAGTAGTTTAAACTTGAATGCATAAAGTGATGATGTTAGTTCCAATGCCACATATGAATATCAATTGTACTTCATAGTTTAAAACTGTAGTTTCCCCAAATACTAGTCATTTCCAAGAAAATTTTACTATAACTACCCAGAAACTACTAATTACAATGCAGGCAGCAACTATGGTATTCAAATCTGAGTGGCATCCTTTGTTTTCCTAACCTTCCAAATTCAGCAACTGAACATATTCAGAGTATTTTAAAGCTAGAACTGCTGTTTTCTTGCTATCCAAAACTTAATTATTCTGTCCAAAGCGCAAGAAATAAAATAGATTTGCTATCCAAATTACTGCTGTCCAAATTCGGAAACCTAATATATTTGGATAGTAAAGTATACTTGTGCTTTGAGAATATGAACAAGTAGAGAGAGTAATAGAATAAAACACAAATATAGTTTGACAGTAAAATATTATAGTTGTATGAATGATTTAAGAGTTTTTTTTTCATTATTACTACTTTATTTTCATTGAAATAAATGTTCCCATTTCAGCTTCAGTGGACTACAGATAATGGGAATATTCTCAGAGAGACTGTGACAGTTACATTTGCAGAAGGTATGTTATCTTGAATGCCTTTAAAATATAAAATCAAACAATGTAAAAACTGGAAGGAAATTAAGATATTATATGATCAAATTGTGTAGATAAGGAAACCATGACCCAAAAAAGCAAAGAGCAACTCTGTGGGATTTATCAAAGTATTTTCCATCTATTTAAATTTCTCTGATATTTAACATTTATGCTTCTTTATTTTTATTTATTTATTTATTTTTAGTTGTTGATGGACCTTTATCTTATTTATTTATTTTTATGTGGTGCTGAGGATTGAACCCAATGCCTCACACATGCTAGACAAGTGCTCTACCACTGGGCTACAACTCCAGCTCCAACATTTATGCTTCTTTTTTTTTTTTTTTTTTTTTTTGGTACTGGGGATTGAACTCAGGGGCACTCGACCACTGAGCCACCTCCCCGGCCCTATTTTGTGTTTTATGTAGAGACAGGGTCTCACTGAGTTGCTTAGCACCTCGCCATTGCTGAGGCTGGCTTTGAACTCGTGATTCTCCTGTCTCAGCCTCCCTAAGTGCTGGGATTACAGGCTTGAGCCACCG
>PVHX01008000.1:0-23705 GCA_004024805.1 Geosciurus inauris
TTTTGGTACTGGGGATTGAACTCAGGGGTACTCGACCACTGAGCCATATCCCCAGCCCTATTTTGTGTTTTATGTAGAGACAGGGTCTCACTGAGTTGCTTAGCGCCTCGCCGTTGCTGAGGCTGGCTTTGAACTCGCGATTCTCCTGTCTCAGCCTCCCTAAGTGCTGGGATTACAGGCTTGAGCCACCGCGCCCGGCAATTGTTATGCTTCTTAAATGTCTTTTAGTCTATAGGTTCCCCTCTATCTCTCCCTTTTTCATTGTTATCCTTTTGCTAAAGTGACCAACACTGGTCCTGCAGAGTTTATCTGCATCTGGACTTTGCTGTTTTCCTCTGTGTTGTGTCATGTAACATGTTCTTCTATTCGCTAGGCCACCTTACTCTTAATTAGTCCAGTTGCTTCTGGACTTCAGATTTTGGTTTCCCCAAACACTAGCATTTTGGCATATATTTCAGCATTGCTGAGAACCTTTAAAGCGTCTTTTCAGACTCCTCTGTTCATGATAAGTGTTGGGGATCACCCACAGGACTTGAGGGACTGCCCACATTGACTTTGATGTAAATACTGGTTCCAGGACTGTGACTGCATTAGAGAAAGGAAAAGAGAAGGAAGCCATGCCTCCCTCACTCTCCAGGCCCTCCCCAGCATGTGTGCCAGAAAGTATTCTAACAGTACAGCAGTCTTTCCAACTACCTAATTCTCTTAGGCAACAGAAAACCAGGACATGGAATAGTCCATCTTCAAATTGTAATAATGCCACTCCATCTGCACACACAGAAAAGTTTCAGCAGGGCTGCCAAGCATAAGTATGATGAAAGAAATGGTGTAGTAATGTTGGGGAGGAGGCTAACACACCACCCCATCAAAAGGAGTAGGGGTGAAGGAGAAGGAAGGAGGTATGTAAAGAGGGAAGGAGAACAAGAAGAAAACCAAGAAAAAACATGGAATGCAAAGATAAAGATTCCTGGTAGGGAGTCATGCGCAGTGGCACACGCCTGTAATCCTAGCACTTTGGGAGGCTGAGACAGGAGAATAGTGAGTTCAAAGCCAGCCTCAGCAACAGCGAGGCACTAAGCAACTCAGTGAGACTCTGTCTCTAAATAAAACACAAAATAGGGCTGGAGATGTGGTTCAGTACTCGAGTACTCCTGATTTCAATCCTCGGTACCAAAAAAAAAAAGATTTCTGGTAGGGGAGGGCTATAAATCCCAGGAAAAACCAAAAGACATTCTCTGCAATTTATTCATTCCCTTCACAGAACACACAACACAATGGGAGCATGCATACTACAAAAACAAGATGATATTTGATAAAATAGAATAAGTTGAAAAAAGTAAGATAAAAACATACAAAAAGCAAAACCAGAACCAAGACATCATCATTGAACAAATGGAAAAAAAAAAAAAAGCAATAAGGACATTGGTGAACTGGAATGGCTCACTGAAGGAAAGGCTGAGATCAGTAGGTCAGTAATCATAGCAAATGCAGATCAAAGGACAGACACTCAACCAGTCAGTCAGAAGCTAACTTCTGACAAAGCCAATACAACACTGATAAATGATTTTACAGAAATAGAGAACCCACAAATGAAGCAAAATCCAAAGACTGAATGCAAGAGAATTCCCCTAAAACAAAATAAAGGCTGAAATTTGCAGACAGAATGCTCAGTACCAAGACATACCTTACTACATTATTAGGCTTTGACAGAAAGAAGGAATTTCTCAGGCAGAAAAAGCAAATCAGTCCCAAGAAGGGAAAACAGAGGCCAATCTATTTCCCCACAGCTACATCTACTGCCAGGAGACAAAGGAAGCATATCTACAATGTTCAGAGGGAAAGTGTGACCTAAGAATATTCCACCCAGCCAATATATCTTTCAAATTTGGCAGAGTTGAGGGAATTCAACACTTAGAGGTCCTATGGGTAAGAAAAATCATTTGGCCAATTCTGTCCATGAAGAAAGAGATCAAACTAAAGAACTCAAGAAGCCAGGTGTAGTGGTGCACACTTGTAATCCCAGCACTTTGGAAGGCTGAGACAAGAGAATCACGAGTTCGAAGCCAACCTCACCAACAGCAAGGCACTAAGCAACTCAGTGCAACCCTGTCTCTACATAAAACACAACACAGGGCTGGGGATGTGGCTCAGTGGGAGTACTTCTGAGTTCAATCCTCAGTACCAAAACCAAACAAACAAACAAACAAAACTCAAGAATGAAGGTGTTGGGGCTGGGATTGTAGCTCAGCGGTAGAGCGCTTGCCTTGCATGCGTGAGGCCCTGGGTTCGATCCTCAGCACCACATACAAAGCAATAAAATAAAGACATTGTGTTCATCTACAACTAAAAAAAAAATCTTAAAAAAAAAAAATTTATAAAAAAAGAATGAAGGTGTTGAGGTAAAAGAACTTTGGGTGAAAGCATAAATACAGAACCCATTAGAAAAAATAGTACAAAAGTACAATTAAGTAAGAAAATGGAAATGTCACGACTTGGAAAGTGTAACTCAAAACCAGGAAAGCAGCACCAACCTCCAGTGTGGCTATTTGGAGATGAGCCCTTTAAGGAAATGATTAAGGTTAAATAAGGACATAGGGTGGGTGGAGCCCTGGGGTGATAGGACTGGTGTCCTTCAAGAGGAAGGGACATGGGGTCTCCATCTCCACACACAGAAAAGGCTGTGTGAGGACACAGTGAGAAGGTGGCCACACACAAGCCAGAGAGAGAGGTATTACCAGAAACCAACCCCACAGACACCTTGATCTTGATCTTGGGCATCCAGCCTCCCAAACTTGGTGAAAATACATTTTTGTTGTTTAAGCCACCTAATCTGTGGTAATTAAAAAAATATATATATGTATATATATATATATGTTCTTTTTTAACTGTAAATGGACACAATACCTTTTTTAAGATTAATTAATTAATTTTTATGTGGTGTTGAGGATCGAACCCAATGCCTCACACGTGCTAGGCAAGTGCTCTACCACTGAGCCACAACCCCAGCCCCATGTGGTACTTTGTTATGGAAGACCTAGTAGATCAATCCAGGCTTACGGGTATGATATCATTTACATAAAGTTTTCAAGCTTAAAAACATACTCTTATGAATATATGTATGTTCATAAAAATATTTTGGATTAAAAGACATAAAGAAGGAAAGATTCAGAAAAGCAGAGATTTCCTCTGGGAATGGATGGAGAGAAAACTATTTATTTCTAAAATTTAAAAAAATAAAACCATACCCTTTCCCAAAAAGAGTGGATGGGAATATAGCAAAATACCATCATGAGTTAAATCTAGAAGGTGGGTATACGATGTGTGCTACGTTGGTCTATGGTAGTTTTTTGTCTTTATATAATTCCATTATTAGTTTCTGTTTGAAAATGAATGAAGTTTTTCTTTTAAAACTCTCTACATATTGGTATTCACTGTAGAGTTGTTTTAATTTTTCTGTATGTTTTAAATTTTGTATAATAAAATGTTGAGGAAAAAAGATCCTACACATTGCTACTATTAACCCCCTTATACCTTTAAGCCACATAAAACACACACACACCCAGAGAAAATAAGACCTTCAAAAAGTAGACATCCTTAATTTTTTCTAATCTTTACTACCTGATTCTTGTGACTTCTTGAGGCAAAGGGAAATGGAGACAAAAATAAGCAATATGAGAATGAGATCACAATTTCTGAGAGGTGAAATTGATAACACAGTTTGCCCCATGTTTTTGTCGGCACAGAGTCCAGGTTTTGAATTTTCTGCCTAAGGGGAGGAAAAAAAAAAAAAACACTGGCAATGGTGATTTTTCACATTTTGTAAAAAGTCAATTCTGGCATATGTTTTGCACCAGAACATTTTTTCCCAACAACCCTAGGTTTTAACTAAAATAGTAACACGTGCCTATATGCTAGGCACTGTCACTCAATCCCCATTAACAACTGTTGGGAGGTTCGACAGCTATTCCCATTCCACAGACTAGAAACTGAGGCACACAGAGGGTAAGCAACTTGCCGGAGTCTAGTAATTGAAAGTAGAGATGGATCTGAATCCACCTAGAGCTCCGAGAGAGCTTCCTCCTAACCACCGTGGTATCAGCCGGTGCACAGGAGACTACTGGGCAACCTGACCCGGAAGAGCAGCAGCACACTTCCGGGTTCACGTTTGAGCTGTTCAAGTGCCAGGCCACGTGGAATGTGTTGAGCAGCAGAACACAATCACATCCTCTCTTTCATCTTTCTAGTGCCTGATGGCCACCTAAGGTATGGAATATTTTACAGTCTAAAAATATATACTTAGGCCTTTAACAAATCTATCTGGGGTTTGGGATATAGCTCAGTGTTTGCCTAGCAGGCCATGGTCCTGAGTTCAATCCCCAGCACCTCAAAAAGCAAAAACAGCTCAAATCTATTCTGGACCTACATTTCTCCTTGGGGTCTGGGGACACACAGTCTGTGCATGGACAGATCCATTCACCTCACATTTTCCTACAGAATGCTGTTTCTCTGTGTGACTTTCCGGACAACAGGCATCAGAAAGGTGTGGTCTATCTCCTCACAAGGGAGATTCCTCACTCCACACCTCTGGAAGCAGAATCTTTATGGTAGCACCTGACAGGTAAGTCTAAGACCAAGGGGAGAGAGGAGGGTGAATAGGAAACCAAACCACATCTTCCAATAAAAGCTAACTATTACACAAGCCAAACCAAAAAGGGCCACAGGCCAAATTCAACCTATGAGGTGACAGTCTGCAAAATAGTATATTTTTTATTTTACACACACACACACACACACACAATTTACTTGCTCCTAGTTAAAATGTTTGCTATCACCAGATTTCCAAGGCTTGTCCCTGGCATGGGAGTTAGACCCTAGCACTAACTCCAAATTAGGCATGGCTGATGCCCACATTTAAGATAACAGCAGTATAAAAGGTTCCTGATTATGGTGCCCAATACATGCCAGCTTCTTCATACCATTATCATAACACCCTGCTGAGAGTGGTTGGGGAGTGAGCCAGGATTCAAACAACAGCTCTATCAGCCCCCAAAGCCAAGGCTATTTAATCTACCAGGGCTGGGATTAAAATTATAAATTTAATAATAGATTGTTTCTTATAATGAAGAAGCAGGAGGTCAAGGATTCCTATTTATTGCACAAAGACTTTGCTTGGAAGTAATTAGGGTCCCTTTCAGGCTAAGAAGGCTTAAAGGAATGCTACATAACCTAGAATTAAATTTCCCCCTTAACAAAACAATTTTAAGATTTTTCTGTACATGATTTAAATTTTTATATTCTAAAACCTTTTGAATTTTCCTAAGACAGTTATGGTGTATGTGATATGTGAATGTGTGTATTTATATATGTATACGTATATATGAGTTTGATATAGATAGATTATATAAGATTCTATTTGGAAGGAGTGTCCCTCAAAAAAAACAAAACAAAAACACAATGAATTAAGAAAACTGAGGGGCTATGTACTACTCATAGACAGAAATCTGATACTCTTTTCTTAACAACACCAAGATTAGAATATGTTGAATTTTTTTTTTTAATATTTATTTTTTAGTTGTAGGTGGACACAATAGCTTTATTTTATTTTTATGTGGTGCTGAGGATCGAACCCAGTGCCTCCCGCGTGCTAGGCGAGCACGCTACCACTGCGCCATAACCCCAGCCCGAATATGTTGAATTATGATCAGTACACTTAGTTTAAGAATGTAGTTTAGCCGGGCGCAGTGGCACATGCCTATAATCCCAGCACTTTGGGAGATTGAGATAGGAGAATCACGAGTTCAAAGCCAGCCTCAGCAACAGTGAGGCGCTAGGTAACTCAGCGAGACCCTGTCTCTACATAAAACAAAATAGGGCTGGGGATGTGGCTCAGTGGTTGAGTACCCCTGAATTCAATCCCTGGTACCAAAAATAAATAAATAAATAATGTAGTTTATTATGTAAAACACATAAATGTCTTTTAAAAATTCTCATCCAGTAAGTGGGTATGGTGGCCCACACCTGTAATCCCAGATACTCAGGTGGCTGCAGCAGGAGGATCACAAATTCAAGGCCAGCTTAGACAACTTAGGAATTTAGGCTAAAAATAAAAAAATATGTCTCAAAATTACAAAAATAGCTGAGGATGTAACTCAAATGCCACTTCAATCGCCAGTACTGTAAAAACATTTCTCTCCAAAATGATTAAAAAACGAAAAACATTTTGTGTAAAGGAATTAATGAGAACTCATTTTACCAAAATTTAGTAGGATGGAAGCTCTCTATTCTTAATTTTTTTTTTGAGGCTTCTCTAGGTAATGGCTAGGAATAGTAGATTAAAGAACCAATATTTCCACCTGTACCTACCCAGAGATAGACCCTATTACATCCTTCTCTTATTTAATTTCCAAGGAACCACTTTATCCATGAAGAAATCAAAGCTCAAATACATTGTTGCAGTACTATCAATTTTCATTTTAATTCATGTACTTTTTACTATAAATTGTATGCTTTTTCTACTCCCCAACACTCATCTCAACTCCAAGGGGTTGCATAATTGGAATCAGGGACACAAACTCAATGACTGATTCCAAAATCTGCTTCTGTTGCTGTGACATGGAGAGCAATCAGCAAACAGTGTTTGAATCTAAGGCCTGTTACAGTCCACTGGCAAGCATCATACTGGCATTTTTAAATTTGAAGAAATAATTTGATAGATCATTGTACACACTGGCCTTTACACATGGCCATCTGACTTCCCCAGTTGTTTGGAGGTCTCTATTAAATACAATTCATGCATGGAAGTATAGCTCAGTGGTAGAATGCTTGCCTAGTTCACATGAGACCCTAGCTTCAACCCTCAGCACTGCAAAATTAAAAATAAAAATAAATAAATACAAATTCATAACTGCACAATAGTCGAATAACTAAGCAATATCGATGCCTTTCTCTAATTTTATTACCAGTCAAATATCCCTACCTTAAGAACCTGGAGTTACAATGATTATACCACTGGGAGACCGCAGCCAGTTTATGTGCCCACCATTCTGAGTCTATAACCACCCCATCCTGAAACACTGATTCCTGTAGTATCTGCTCTGTAGCTTCTGCTTTCTTTGCCCCCATTATTCACTAAGCTCCTAGAAGAGGTTGAGGATTCAAAGAGACCACACACAGTCACAGTTCAGGAAGGGGAAGCCAAGCAGGGAGTTCTATTCATGTTATCAGATGTCCCTCATGCTCTACATGCTTCATCTCATGCAATTCACAGAACAGCCCTAAAAGGTAGCTACTACTCATGGCCCCAGTTTCCAGATGAGGAGAATGAGATTTAGAAGTTAAATGACTTGATACATACATAAGCAATATTAACCACACCATGTTCTCTGGCCTACACCCAACATTCACACCCGTTTCAGCTCCAGTGTTCCTAAACCCACTGAAGCCTTTTAAAGCCAAAATCACTAGACAGAAAGTATGAAAACAGGCTTGTCAATCTGTTGCTTACTTTGATAACTTTATCAAACATCATACTTCCTCCAGCTAACACAGGTTAAGCATCCCTAATCCAAAAATCTGAAATGCTCCAAATCTGAAAGTTTTGTGTGTGGACATGACCCTATAAGTAGAAAATTCCACACCTGACTCCATGTGACAGGTTGCAGTCAAAATGCAGACACAGTAAAAATACTGTATAAAATTACTTTCATCCTACACACATAAAGTATCTAGGAAACAAATTAATTTTGTGTTTAGACTTGAGTCCCATCCTTACAATATCTCAGAATGTATATGTAAATATTCCAGAATCAAAAAAAAAAAAAAAAAAAACAATTCTAGTCTCTAGCATTTCAGACAAATGATATTCAACCTGTACAATGATTTTGTTACAGTCAAAATGGCAATATTTATCCTGGGCTCAATATCTAACCCTTAACTGTTGGAAATTAAGAGTAGAAGAACGTAAATGTTTTAATTCTTTAAATACTGTGAATTATGTCAGTGATTGTTCTCGTTCTGAAAAATTTAGGAGTTTACAACTCATTGTGAAACAGTTCAAAAATAATATATAGAGAGATAAGAGGAAATATAGCAAATGTGGCAAATGTTAATAATTGGTGATTCTGGATGAAGAGTATATCAAAGTTCTTTGTATTATTCTGTCAGTTTGAGAATATTTCAAAATATTTTTAATAAGAAAAAATATCATAAATGGCCCATATTGCAGGTCATTTAGGGACTGACCTCAAAAGCAATTTGTACATGGTTGATTTTTCTTGACATCATAGGAAATGGGTTCAACAACCAGCATTTAGATGACTTCAGTAAAGCACTACAGATGCTGGTTATTTGATTATTAATTCCCTGTCTGGCTGCCTGAGGTAATTGGTTTAAATGCCTGTTTTTTGCTTAAATATGCTGTCTTCTGAGTTACAGAACAAATTTTAAAAAGAGTTCCATAGGAAAGAGCTCTTAAACGGGGACTGGGAACAGCACAGCTTCCCACCTGGAAATAGCTGGCTTTGGCCTCGATCATCAGCTGCTGAGTGGAGATCATCTTCTTCCTGCGTTTACACTCCTCCTTGAGAAGCTTGATCTCCCCTGCCTGCTTGGTGAGCAGCTGCTTGCTGTGCTCACAGTCACCCAGGCTCTGGTGCAGCCTTTCCTCCAGGCCGTGCAACTGCGAGGTGAGGAACTCCTGCGAGTGCATTAGGTACTCAATGGTGAGCTGCGCCAGGCGGATGAGCTTCAGCAGCACCGGGTCCACCCCCGACTGGCAGTGTGGGCACTTCTCGTCCTCCAGTTTGCAGAAGGTTATGTTCATGATGTTCTCCTGCAGTGTTAGCACGTCCACGGCCCCTGCTACCTTGTCCACGTCGATGGCGCTCAGCCGCCGCCAATCTACGCTCTCCAGTCGCGGCCGGAACTGGAAGAAGGGCAGGGGGCCCGATGCTGCGCTGGGGGGCATACAGGCCATGGAAGCCGCGCCCGCTGCTGCAGAGGCAGAGGCGTCGGGCCCCTCGGGGCCGCTGGCCAGAGGGTAGTACACGTGCTTCTGGAAGGGCTGCGGAGGAAAAGACAGTGCCGCGGAGGCAGGAGTGGGGGCGGGACGGCTGGGAAGGTGGAGGCTTGGCGAGTCCCCGCCGCCCCCAACCCGGCATCCCAGGACACTCAGGGTTCCTGCCTCTTACCATGCTTGCGAGCCAGTCCGCCGCCTAGGCTTTTATCGGAGGAGCGATTCGGCCTCGCCTACCCGGCCCGAGCCGCTTCCGGGGCCGCCGCCGCCACACCCCTCGGAAGCCAGAGAAGACCAGGTCCCCCGCTGCGGCGGCGGCGGGGGCGGCGGCGGCGGCCAAGGTCTGGGCGTCCAGGACGTTGCTATGGTAGCGCCCCGCCGGACCCGGAGCAAAGGGCGCGCCGACCAGCGCGCGGTCAGCGTGCGCCCAGCGCCCTGCGGGACCAGAGAAAACCTCGTGGATAAGTCCGAGTGGACAACCGGGAGAGGGCTTTCCTAGTCGCCGGCTCCCCAGGGCACCACCCTCCCTGCTCTTTGGGGCTGGACACTCCATGTCCTTAAGAAAGGCGTGGGGAGCCACATCCACTTTTGGTCCTAGCTGCCATCCTCTGGTTATCCATCTACTCCTGTCCTAGCTTATGTTTTGAGATTAGAAATATCTACTCATCCTCATCTTTTACACACAACCTCGAAGGCATGTAACAACAAAACAATGTAAACTTAAATGGATGAAAAAGGGCAAGAGGAAAATCTGGGGTAGTAGAAATACTCTACATTTTGACTGCGGTTGATTACAAGAGAATATACATTCGTCAAAATTTATGAAATGGTACACTTAAAATTAAGGTTGCATTTTATGTATTACACTACAATAAAATTGTTTTAAAAATTAAACTTGTAGTTAATCATATCTGATGGCAGGCTTTTAAAATTTCTTATATCCAAGATACACTTTTAAAGGAATTTTTCTTCCTCTATGGTTTGGCAGCCTAAATATAACGTTTTGAGAAAGGTGCAAAACAAAGAACTCCCCAGGTTTACTTGTCTTCCGGAAAAGATGCTCTGCTGAAATGCTGAAGGTAAAAACAGATGGAGGAGTACTTCAGCCATCAAGTTTCCATCCAATTTTTACAAAGCTATGGTATTTACCTTACAAACTTGTGTGGGGGCTGCATTATTTTCTGGAGAGGCTAAAATATTTCTAGCAGCGACTTGCGGACTTCAGGCCTCTCATTTTGGGGGTCTTCTGGGGGCTGCCAGTGGTTACCACAGAGATCAATGAGCTGAGGAAAAGCCAGACATTCCTCAATCCACCAGGGAGTCCCTGCTTGGACCAACCACCAGGAAAATTTTTTTCTTTCCTAACAGCCAAATATATAAACAGAAGAAAGGAAAATATATTTCAGAGTAACTGAAAGCAAAGTGATAATATCAAATATTTTTAGCACTTTCCAAATATTGAAAATAAACTAGAAATAAACCCATAGGAAATCAACCAG
This sequence comes from Geosciurus inauris, assembly GCA_004024805.1. Lineage (NCBI taxonomy): Eukaryota > Metazoa > Chordata > Mammalia > Rodentia > Sciuridae > Geosciurus > Geosciurus inauris. The sequence goes on from PVHX01008000.1 coordinate 10,513, forward strand.
GAAACAAATCATACACTTTGTATAAACCACACAGCTCATAATTTCTAATAGGTTTTTGGAAAAAAATAACTATCGACGACTCACTGCTGCCTAGCATGAAGGTCCTAAAGACAGGTTTCAAAATTTGATTCTTGCTTTTACTTGATTCCTAACTTAGAAAAAATCTGTCAGTTCTAGGCCTCAGTTTCCCTATCTGTTGAAGGCCATCGGGTTACCGACCTGGCAGGTCTGTAGACTGTGGACTCCATCCACTGGGCTGCAGGATCAGCGGGAACAAGGCTTGTGGTCTCTCTTGCTCACTGATGTATCCCCACCACCTAGCGCAGGATGGGCACGGAAAGGACGTTCAGAATTTGGACACGTGAATAAAGAACTATGAGTCAGGCCCTTAGTTAAGGAGATGTCAGTTCTCGGGGCTCATGTCCTTATTTTTTCTGCCTTAGGTCTGTCAGAGGGATCACCCTTGTTCTAGACCAAGGGCCTTGGAGCTCAAGGTGGGAGCGGTCCACGCGTCGCCGCTGCGGTCCTGGAGAGGAGGGACGCAGGCCTGAGGCACCCATCTCTGTTCGCTGCCACCACTCTAGTCTAGGGCATCTGCAGTTCGCCACCCTCGCCCCCTTGGTCAAAGCTCGGTCACAAGATGGCCGTAACAGGAAAGAAGGGGCCTGCTTTCCTGTTCCCTCTGTCCCCCCTCCCCAGCAGGGCCCTCAGCCTTGCACCGCGTCTTGCTTTCCCGGCGCACCGCACCGCGGGCCTGCTGAACCCACAAAGACAAAGGCTGAGGGATGCAGGTTCAGTGGGGCCTCGGTGTCCCTTCTTAGAAAGCAAGCGCGGATCGGGGATGCGGCGGCCACGCCAGCGGGATCCGCAGTGGCGCGGAATGCTGCCGGAGAGGCGGGAGGAGGGCCCGGCCTCAAAAGCTCCAAGATGCCCTTGTCCAAGGCGGGCCCCAGCGGGCGCCTTGGCGCATCCCTGGACTCGGCTCACCCCAGCTGCGCGCTCCTGGGCGGGTAACCGGGCGCTGCAGGCTGACGGAGAGTCTCAGGGGACTCAGATCCAGGGGCTCTGCTGGCTCAGGCGGGGCCCGTGGAGGCCGAGGAGCAGGCGGGCGGGCTCCTTCCAGGGTGCAAGATGAAGCGGGTCTCGTCTGGGCAAGTTGTGGCGAGGCGGGTCGCCTGGCGCCGCTCTGGGCCCTCCCAGACTACAGGCCACTGGCGCCTCGGGATCCCCCACCCCCCTCCCTCCCCCAACCCCTCTTCTATCTCCTTCTGGCTTCTTCCTCCGCTTCCCAGCTCGTCTGGCTGCTGGGCGGGACTGTAAGCGTCTAGACCGCAGCGCTAAAATGCGCTCCTCCAATCCCGCAGCTGGGGCAAACACGTGGTGCTGAGGCGCGCTCTGTTGCTGGCATGAAGTTCTATCCCCGGGAAGGCTTTTCAAAAAGAAACCAGATCCACTCCTACCCTATAGTTAGCCGGACCCAGCTAGCTAATTTCCCAAGGGCCTTATGTGAATTTTTATGCGAGAAGAGATACATTTTAACCACAGAAGTCTGCAGACGATAAGGACCTTGAAGAGGCTGTATGCAGCCCTGCATTTGAGTGAGGTGGAAAATGAGACTGAGGTGCCAGAGCAGTCCAGGATTTACATCCAGGTTGATTTCCGCGTGTCTTTTAGCTCTGCCCACTTCAGGATGAGACTCCTGTATCTCTCTCTCTCTTTTTTTTTTTTTAACTTTTTATTTTAGTTGTAGATGGATGCAGTATCTTCATTTTATTTATATGTGGTGCTGAGGATCGAACCCAGTGACCCATGCATGCGAGGCAAGCGCTCTACCACTGAGCCACAAGCGTTCTACCACTGAGCCCCAGCCCCAGCCCCATCCCGTATCTCTCTTAGTGGAAAGTTTAGGCATAGGCAATTGGGGAAGCTTCCCTGGGTCAGGAGTAGTGAGATAATTTCTTTAACCTAAAATTGGAACACATGATCTGGCAGTGAGGCAAATTCAGCATTTTAAAATAATAACATCCAGAGAGCATGCATAATGGCATTTTAGCAACCATGAGCTTGACCCAGACTGAGAAATTTGAGTTAATCTTTTGCAAAATCGTAGTGTCTAGAGTAGGAAACAAAAAGTTCTTTAGAAAGGAGTAGCTACAGATTTTTTTTTACTGGATAATATGTAAAGGTGACTTCTCTTGTGCTGCTTTCTTCTTGACTGAATCAGTCATGCCATGCACAAGTCTTCAAACATACTAATGATAAGTATGTATGTTGAATTCCTTGATTTAATTGAAATCATCACAAGGCCTAGGACAGTTGTGATGGAATTTTAAATTTGACTAATTTTAAAATGCTTTGAATTTTTTTTAAATATTAATTTTTTTAGTTGTAGGCAGACAGAATATTTTATTTTTTATGTGGTGCTGAGGATGGAACCCAGTGCCTCTCGCGTGCTAGGCGAGCACGCCACCACTGCGCCATAATCCCAGCCCCAAAATGCTTTGAATTTGAAAGAACATATAGGATTCCTATTAAAATCATCTAAGTACTATGGGTAAAGATTTTTAGGTAGAAATTTCAGGCAATATGAGGCAGATAGGACCACTGCTTTGCAAAATCTATAATCTGTGGTGGTGTGAGTAACGGTTGCTTTATTAATATTATTTGATAAAATAATATTAGTTTTTTTGGACTTGAGTTTCATGGACTCCTTATTCCCCACTGTCCATATATTATCCCACAGGTGTGGAATTAGTATAAATAAGATGAACCAATTAACTTCAGTGCCATATATTCTTTTTTTTTTTTTTTTCTAATTGTTAAACTTTTTAAAAATTGAGGTGTTTTTCTCTCACTCAGACTATGAGAACATTAAGTGTTGTAGAATATTGAAGATGCAGTAAATCCTCAAAGATGTATTTGGTTTCTGATGACAGGTACTTCCAAAATTTTGTTGTGATTGTTTCCCACACCTGTTTCCTCTGCCTTTATTTTTTTAAAAAAGGAAATCACTTTCTTATAGTTTTAGAGGAGTTTCCATAGGGAGAAAAATTAGATGGCTATGTTCCATATATATCATAACTTGGAACCTGAATGTGAGAGCCACATGCTAACACTGGCAGGGCAGAACAATGTTGTAAAGTGCTATATCAGTCTTTGAACTGCCTGCCTCTGCACATCTTTGCCGGGTGATAAACTTACTCTTTTTCAAGCCACTTATTTGGATGTTCTATTTTATGCATAAAATCAAATTTTAGCTGGAACAGTGACCCACACGTGTAATCCTAGTGGCTTAGAAGGCTGGGGCAGGAGGATTGCAAGTTCAAAGCCAGCCTCAGCGATTTAGCAAGACCCTAAGCAACTTAGCAAGTTCCTGTCTTGAAACAAAAACATAAAAAGGGCTGTTGATGTGGCTCAGGGGTTAAGCACCCCTGGGTTCAATCCTCATTACCCCCCCAATCTAATTTTAACTGATAATTAGACCTCCCGCATCTCATGATTATTCTGGTGACCACAGAGTCCTCCTGGGGTAATTCAGCTCCAGTTGCTTTCATTGCCACTCAAGAATTAAATTCCTGGGAGAGAGATTCTAATAGAATTAGTAATGTGTCTAACTGAGTACTTTGGTTAAAAGCAGCATAAAAATGACATGTTCCACCAGAATTATATGAAGAACAGGACAGCTGTCCTCAAATGAAGGGAACTGCTTAGAGAAAACGTAAAAATAAATACATAAAATTCAAATGAGAAATGTAATGTCCATTACATTCTACTCCTTGGCACACGTGCACAGGTATACTCTTCTGTCTATACTTATGTTTTAGTCCATTTTGTGCTGCTACAACAAAACATTTGAAAAAAAGTAATTTGTAAAGAACATAAATTTTATTCTCACAATTCTGGAGGCTGGGAAGTATAAGATCAAGGCTCCAACAGGTTTGGTTGTCTGGTGCAAGGCCCATCTCTGCTTCCAAGGTAGTACCTTGATGCTGCATCCTCCAGAGGGGAAGAATGTTTTGTCCTCACATGGTGAAGGGATAAGGCAGGAGAATCGGATGCTTTGTGTAGTCTTTTTTTTTTTTTTTTAAATATTTTGTTTTGTTGTAGATGAACACAATATCTTTATTTATTTTATGTGGTGCTGAGGATCGAACCCAGTGCCTCACGTATGCGAGGCAAGCGCTCAACCGCTGAGCCACAGCCTCAGCCCCTTTGTGTAGTCTTTTTAAAGTACCTTAATCCCATTCATAAAAGCAGGAGCCTTCATGTCCCAATCACCTCTTAAAGGTCCCTTCTCTTAGTACTAAAATGTTAGCAACATCTAAATTTTGGAGGGGACACATCCAAACAATAGCAATATGCTATTTTTAAAAATCTCTTGTTGATAAAGTAAATACCTTATGCACACTTATCCTGCTCTACACTGTGAGTCTACCGAACACCACCTCCCACTGTCAATGCTGAGAGAGGATCCATGTGTTGGCAGCTTCTAGATTATGTCTATTTTTGCCCAAACTCCTTTTAAATTCTGTCTTGTTTCTCCAATCTGTGGTGTCAGAGATAAATTTAACCTCTATTAATAACCTTTACAAAGAACAGAAAAAGAAGAAGGAAAAGATAGGAAAATTATTTTTATATTTCATGACCTATTAAGAAATCAAGGTTGGGGGCTGGGGTTGTGGCTCAGTGGTAGAGCGCCTGCCTTGCATGCGTGAGGCACTGGGTTTGATCCTCAGCACCACATACAAAATACATAAATAAATAAAATAAAGGTTTGGAAAAAAAATTAAAAAAAAAAAAAAAAAGAAATCAAGGTTGGGCTGAGGTTGTGGCTCAGTGGTAGAGCACTTGCCTAGCATGTGTGAGGCATGGGTTCAATCCTCAGCACCACATAAAAATAAATAAATAAAATAAAGGTATTGTGTTCATTGTGTTCAACTAAAAATAAAAAAAAAGAAATCAAGGTAGCTGTAGTGATTCAGATCACTGAGAATATGGACCCACAAATGTTCAGATGCACAGATGCCCCACATCTAAAGGAATATGATTTATTGTTGGCATGTGTTGAATTATGAAACTAACAGCAAGAATTATAGAGTAGAAATATGAAAAGAACTTAGGTCTTTAAGGACATTACTGAGCAGAAGATCTTACTGCATCTTGGGTCTGTTCTATATCTGGACTTCCAGCTAAGTGAGATAGCAAACAATTTTCTTTATTAATTTAATTTGAAGAATAAGAAACAGTTACAACCATATAAAACATTAGCACCATTATATCAATAACGATTTTACATATGAATTATCTAAATAAATTTAAAAGCAGAGATTTTCAGAGTGGATTAAAAACCTAGACCCAATAATATGACATCAATAAGAAACCCACTTTAGCTGTGTGCCATGGCCATGCCTATAATCCCAGCAACTCGGGAGGCTGAGACAGAATTGAAGCTTTGAGACTATCCTGGACAACTTAGTGAGATCCTATCTCAAAATAAAAAATAAAAAGTGCTGGGTGGTAGCTTAGTGGGAGATGGCTCCTGGGTTTAATCCCTAGTATCACAAAAAAAAAAAAAAAAAAAAAAAAAAAAAAAAAAAAAAAAAAAAAAAAAAAAAAAAAAAAAAAAACCCACAAACAAACAAAAAACCCAACTTCTTTAAATAAAAAATACAGGGGCTGGGGACATAACTCAGTTGGTAGAGTGCTTGCCTTACATGCACAAGGTCCTGGGTTCAATCCCCAGGACCAAAAAAAACTATTCTCAAACACACATGGAATATTCACCATGAGAGAACATACCATGGTCATCAAACATACTTTAAGAAGTGAAAAAGAATATAAAGTATAAACTAGGCTCGTACCTATAATCCCAGCTACTTGTGATAGTAAGGCAGAGGATTGCAAATTCAAGGCCAACCTGGACAACTTAGTGAGACCCTATCTCAAAATCAAATTTAAAAAGGGGCAGGGGATATAACTCAGTGGCAGATCTCTTACCTAATATGTGCCAGGCCCTAGGTTCATCCCCACCACTGAAAATCATATGTATGTAATTAGATAATTACATATATATAATTATATATATTTAATTTGGGGGGATTTAAAAATTTTTATTTCAAAAGCTTGGATAGCTTCAATATCTAGGTTGTGGCAAAATCAGGACACATTTAAAATATCTTATAATACATTAGATTTCCCAAAAAGTATAGTAAAATTAACACTTCCATTACAGGAAATGTATGACACAATACAAAATTAAAAGGTGGGGTTTCCTAAGATACAGTTTACTCTTTACAACAAAAGTCCATGGGTCCAGGCCGCAGAGCAGCAGCAGCAGGCATTGGACCTTCCAACCTGGTTCCAGGTAACCGGGTATTAAAATTAGCCCCTAATGCCACTCTGGCCTGCTACATCACACTCTGCCTAAAACAACTAGAGCTCTGGAAATAGTAAACAGGAGAGTGATTTCTATGGGGGAAATTTTAAATTAGAAGCACATAGGACAGGTCATAGAAAGTTTGCCAAGTTAAGTTTGGTCCGTAATTGTGTTCATTCCGTATCCAAACAAAGTGTATACAGTCAGCTGCTGCTGCTGCTGCCTCAGCATGGTGAAAACTATACTGATACTCCTTACCAATATGTATAAAAGTTTCTATTAAAGCTGTGAGGAGGTGTATAGGATGCATAATCTAGCCAATCTTTTATCCTATTTTCCTAAAGTTTTTGAATTCCCTCCTGTATACTCATAAAGGGATTCTGGGTTTTAATGTAATTTGTTGTGAAACAAATTTTAGTGAATATTTGCATTGAATAGTCTTTCCTCCAATTTGTTAGCACAGACTCTCTGGGAAGTGCCCATATCTATACATTTGACCTGAATCAAAATATGTGATCATGCTTCTTGTTATAACAACCTCAAAATCTGTTCTAACATTCTTTCAAAAATTTAAAGATATAAGCCTGGTGCCGTGGAGCAAGCCTGTAATCCCAGCACGTAGGGAGGCTGAGACAGGAGAATCGCGAGTTCAAGAGCACTAAGCAACTCAGTGATATCCTGTCTCTACATAAAACACAAAAAATAGGGCTGGGAATGTGGCTCAGTGGTCGAGTGCCCCTGAGTTCAATCCCTGGTGTCAAAAAAAATTTTTTTTTAAGATATAAATTAGCAAATTCCTAACTGTTTTCTAGATTCCTAACTCTTCTGTACCAATATTCAGCATTACAACAACTCACCCCATCTGACTAGGAGTATTTGTATTCTGGTTGCCCTCGCAAGATTGTGGCTTGGCTCCTGAAAGGGGAATTATTAGTTCTCACATGCAAAGGTGGAAAAGTTTCCTCAACAGATAAAGTCAGAATAAGGATAAAATTCAGGAGAGTTTGAGGACTTCAGATCCTTCAAATCAGTTATTATTGAGCCTTCCTTAGTACTTGGAGGAATTGTAAAATATAGAGTGCTCTCCTCTAAAATTTCTGATTTAGTAGGTCTGGGGTGGGACCAGAACATTTGCATTTTCTACAAGTTCCCAGGTGATGCCAATGTCATTGGTGTAGGGATCATGTTAATAAGCACTGTGCTAAATCTTCAGAAAACTCTTAGATGTTGCCATTTCCACTCATTGAGATCCACTGTCTTCTGATAGGCTCTCCAACCTTCATAGGAAAGACTTAGACTGTGAACCCAGTTCACTTAAGTTTCAGTGTTTGGTTTTGTATGTCTTCATTCTAAGAATTTTAAATAGGAATTGATTTTTTTCCCCCATCAAAGCCACTGAAAAAACCAGAATATCACTGAAGTAGCTTTTTGAGATTTGATTTTTTGCTCTCGTTTGAAGTTTTAGATATTAGTCCAATAATTAATTCCTCAGACCCACATATCCCTGATGGTGCCTGTTATGAGGCACCAATTTCCATATCAGCTAAGTTTTTGTTATTATTGTTTGCTTATCAGTAACAGAAACTAACTGCTAATTAAGGAGGGTAGGGTTGCTGACAGGATATTGGATAGCTTACATTATCAAAGGAAAAACTGAACAACCAGATAGTCCTCAGAAAAGACAGTAACCAGGTAAACTTTAGAATTCTCTGTAACTCTGGGACAATCTCATGCTACAAAGATAATTTAGCCCCATTTACCCTTGGATCTTTGAACTGTGACACAAGATTCGAATTGTTGTGAAAGATGATGTGATAGATTCCCATGGTATTAGTATTGGCAAAAGGGGGTATAGGCAAGGTCCAAGATGGCTATAGTTAGGCTTCTTTGCCAGAGCTTCCAACAGGCTATGTTTTTAGTATGTAGCCAAGGTCATAAAACATCTGATTCAGCATATATACTCAAGGTCATAAACATTTGCTTGTGAGCATGCACTCACTTATGTAACCTGTTTGCACAGTGTCTTCTTTGGCCTGCATATCAAAAAGACCTATGGAAAGACTTGGGGGGTGCTGGGGGTTGCTGCCACCTCCCAATAAAGTATCTCTACTATCCCAACTGTGCCTTGCATCTTCTTTTATCTGCCAGGATCCTTAATCTGTTTCCCAGGGTCTGAGCCTCAGACTGACAGGCAGCCTGTGATGGAGGGACCTATCCATAGTGTTGTACCTAACAGAAATGTATGGAGTAGGAAGTGACAGTTTCCAAAAGTTTTTATTATTATTTTTATTTTTTATGTTTCTAGTCCATGGCCATATTTACCTTGGTCCTTGTCGTATACTCTAGCTAGATCCTTGCTTGCTTGCTTATTTTCCTATTTAGTTTATACATCATTGGTATGAAATTGTAAATAGAAAATTTGTAATAGAGATCTAACAAGTGAACCTGTCATGCCCTATTTCAGAGCCTAAATAGCTATAAAAATACTTTAGGCTATATTTTTATGTTGCAGTTAAGCAGTAATTAAGCAGAATGAAGATAATCAGATCAAATGAAGCATCCATTCCACTAGGAAAAGCAACATAATCCCTGGAGAAATTCAATTTTTCAATAGACTTATTTCTTTTTTTCCATAATAGAATACAAAACTTTAAAACTTTTATTATTTTATAGATTTAGTGTCCGTTTTCAGTTTCACTTGCTGTATTTAAAACACTAGGACTCAGAATCACAGACTAGAGAAAACTAACATGCCAAGGTTACAGTACATAATAGTGATATCAAAAGGTATCATGATTACTGCTTAGGTTCTAGCTATTTAGCAATTGACAACAAGAGTTTTTTTCTCCTAAAATATATTTTCCTCATATTTCCTAATTATACATTGAATTGTGAGGTCATTTGGAAACAAGGCAATGAAATAATAACATAGTTCCACTAATGTGAAAATAATCATTACATTTCTAATTTAAAGACTAAAAATTGGGGTTTTTTTCCTAATTAAAAGGTAGAATTGGCCTTCAGTGACCTCTGGTGGCTATATGAAGACATTTTGTGCTTTCCAAGTACCTTTTTGTCTTTTATTTTGTGCTATATATAGCTATAGGAATAGCCTGAACAAGAGTAGAAATAGCCTGAACAAGAGGCAAGGAATCATTCTTTCAACTGGGATTAAATGGATAATTATCATTTATCATTTATCAATTATCAATTTATAGACATAATATGGATTATATCATCTTTCCTCAAGAATTGGCTCTTTAGGGGCTGAGTTGTGGCTCAGTGGTAGAATACTCGCTTCTCATGTATGAAGCCCTGGGTTCGATTCTCAGCACCATGTAAAAATAAATAAATAAAATAAAGGTATTGTGTCCATCTATAACTATAAAAAATATTTAAAAAATAAAGATTAACCCTTAAAAAAAAAAAAAAAAGAATTGGCTCTTTAAGTGATCATCATCTTGTATCACTGAGGATTGCTATTAGACCGAATCTGACCGTTGGGATACATACTATAAAATTCTCTGTTGTAAAGAATTAAGGTTTTACTCTTGAACCTCACCCTCCCTCAAGTAGAATCTCATAGCTTCCCATTTAGTCTCCAACCTACTCTTATTTCACTTTTGCTCTTAATAGTCGACTCAGACTCCTTTGCCCAAGTCACTACCCAGAGGTCACCTGTTTATTCTCATCTTACTCAGCCTTTCAGTAGCATTCACTCACTTCTTGAATGCTTTCCTTCTTATATTCTGTGGTGCTACACTCTCCTGTTTCCCTCCTACATCTCTGCCACCTCTGCAGGCTCTTCCTCCTTTATTGTGTTTTTAAATGCATGGTGTCCCAGTGCTCTGTTCTGGCCACTATTTATACATTGTCTTTATATGATCTCATCCAATCACACAAGTCCCAACTTTATATGCCCCTTATCCTCTCCAGACTCCACACCCAGAAATCCAATTGCTATTTGACATATCTACCTTGATATTCAAGAGGTTAAGTACAACATGGCTAAAAAGTAACTCTTGATTTTCATCTTTCTTTCTTCCCTTCCTCAAACCTCTTCATGTCAGGAAGTTAACACCATCTAGTTACTTGAATCAAATCTAGGAATCATTTCCAATTGCCCTGTTGGTCTCATTCCCATTGACCCCATTTATTACTAACTTAATTCACGTGGAACCTAATCATGTCTCTCCGCTTCTACTGTTACCACCATAGTTCAAGCCACAATCACCTTTCACTTGGACTACTGCAATAACCTCCTAATGGAGCACACTGCTTATCCTTTTACAATTCATTTTACAGGAGTCCAGTAATGTTAGCCCTTTGTTTAAAAACCAGGTGACTTAAAGTCAGGTGTGGTGGGGCACACCTGTGATTCTAGCTACTCAGGAGGCTAAGGCAGAAGGATTCCAGGCCAGCCTGGGCAATTTCGTGAGACTCTGGTCTTAAAACACAAAAATGGCTAGGGGTGTATCTCATTGATAAAGCACCCATGAGTTAAATCCCCAGAATATGCAAAATCAATCAATTAATTAATTAATTAAAACAAAAGCCTTTGATGGCTTAAGCCAATTCAACTTATGAATATGCAATACATATTCAGTATTATTATCAAATTTTGAATTTTTATTTTTTTCCTGGACTAGCATCAGGTGGTGTGATACTCTCTTGCAATGCTGGGCAGGGTCAGTGAGCTGCAATTCCCAGTTGGCCACACGATCACAACACTCTGTAGTCTACTGTGCTGCTAAGCTATGGTATTCAGTAGGTTCCATGTAGTAAGTACATTTTTCATTTCCAATATTTTCATCATATGATGGGTTATCAGGATGTTATTCCATCATTAATGAAGGAGCATCTTTCCTTACTCCTGATACCATGTGATACCACTGTCCTCCGGGTCTAGTATACTGCAACACACTATTCCTAAAACACACTAAGGTTGTTTCCATTTCAAATCCTTTGCACTTACTGTTTTCTGTCAGGATCCTAAAGTGACTGGATTATTTTAATAAGTCAGGTCTCATTCACAACTCCAACCCCATTTATTAACAGTCCTGTTGAATCTGCCTCCAGAATAGATTCCAAATCCTACACATTCTATCTTTACTACTACTGTCATGGTCCATGATAATCTTCTAACTGCAGCAGATATATCAGGGCTCATGGACTGTATGTCCCAACACACTAGTCTCTTTGAAGTTATGTGGAGCCATGTCATTAGTTACAGCAAGTGTAAATATAAATGACATGCATCACTTGTGAATCCAGGATCTTTTCTTTCCAGGACTGGATAACTGTAAGATCTGGTATGGAGATGACAGAGCCATGACAGCTTGGATATGCTGTTCACCTTTTATAGGGAGGAATGTCCAAGACATTCTGGAATGTCTTGGAAGCTGCCCTGAACTTTGAGTGCTTCTGTATTTTTTTGTGCTCTTCATATTTTTATTTTTGTTCTGTTCAAAATATTTTCTGATTTTCCTGCAACTTCTTGACCAATGTATTATTTAGAAGTCTGTTGTTAACAAGTGTTTGGAGATTTTCCAATTACTTTATTGTGTTGATTTCTGGGTTAACTGCATTAAGATCAGAGCATGTTGTTTTATAATTTCAATTATTTAACTTTGTTGATATTTGTTTTATGATGTAGGATAAGATCTGTCTTGGTGAATGTTGCATGTGCACTTAAAACGAAAATACATTCTGTTCTTTTTGGGTGGAGTGGTCTGTGGAAGTGTCAATTAGATTCAGCTGGTTAATGATCCATTCTGATTTTTCTTGACCAAAAATTTTTCTTGACCACTTAAACTTTATTTGAAAATATTTATTTTTATGCCTTTTCCCACAGCTGTGCTGAGGCTTTTTTGATCTGTGGGGAAAAATATGTAACTTTTACTTTTTAAGCCATTTTAAAGTGGATAGCTCAGTAACATTAAATAGATTCAAATTATCGTGCAATAGATGTTAAGTATCTCCCAAAAGCGCATATGTGAGACAGTGCAAGCATGTTCAGAGGTAAGATGATTAGGTTATTATGTCTCTGATATAATCCACTGATATGGATTAACTGGGTGGTAACTGTAGGCAGGTAGGGTGTGACTGGAGGAGGTAGGTCACTAGGGGCAATGCAATTGGTTCCTGGGGAGTTCAGTTCTCTGTTGCTATGTCCTGAGCAGATTTCCTCTTCCATGCCCTTCTGCCATGATGTTCTTCTTCAACTTGGACCCAGAAGTATGGAGTTGGCCATCTATGTACTGAAATCTCTGCAACTGTGAGACCCAAATAAATTTTCCCTCCTCTGTGTTGTTCTTGTTAGGTCTTTTGGTCATAGTGATGAAAAAGGTGATTAAAACAAGATCTCAGCAGGGCACAGTGGCACATGCCTGTAATCCCAGCACTTTGGGAGGCTGAGACAGGAGAATTGCGAGTTTAAAGCCAGCCTCAGCGCTAAGCAACTCAGTGAGACCCCATTTCTAAATAAAACACAAAATAGGGCTGGGGATGTGGCTCAGTGGTCGAGTGCCCCTGAGTTCAATCCCCGGTACCAAAAAACAAAAAACAAAAAAACAAAACCAAAAAAAAAAAAAAAAATCCTTTTTTCCATCTCGAAAAACTTAAAACTCATATCCATTGAACAACTCCTCATTTCCTCCGTCCCCAGCCATCTCCATTCTACTTTATCCGAGTTTGACTACTTTATTTACTCCAGCTTCCTGATAGTGTTTGCATGTTATTTATTTTCCTATCTTTTCACCTAAAGATTTTTGAGTTATAATTCATGATACAAGTCATGCCTTAAAAATATAGAATT
>PVHX01008000.1:23805-86724 GCA_004024805.1 Geosciurus inauris
GCTCACGCTTGTAATCCCAGCACTTAGGGAGGCTGAGACAGGAGAATCGCGAGTTCAAAGCCAGCCTCAGCAAGGGCGAGGCACTAAGCAACTCAGTGAGACCCTGTCTCTACATAAAACACAAAATAGGGCTGGGGATGTGGCTCAGGGGTCAAGTGCCCCTGAGTTCAATCCCCGGTACCAAAAAAAAAAAAAAAAATATATATATATATAGAATTCAAGGATCTTTAGTATATTCACAGACATGTGCAACCATTATCCACCACTTATAGAGATTTTTATTGTCTCAAAAAAACACTTCCTTTTTGTAGTAGTCACTCCTTATTCCTCCTTGCTCCCAAACTCTGGACATCATTAATTTTTTGTTCTATCTGTGTGGATTTGCTTATCTTGGCCATTTCATGTAAGTAGAAGCATATGATTCTAACTTTTTGTAACTAGAATATTCCACCCAGCATAATCTTTTTCAAGATTCAGCCATGTTGTAGCATTTGTCATATTTCATTCCTTTTCATAGCAAAATAGTATTTTACTGCATGGATTTACCACATCTCATGTTTTTATGAACATATAGCTATGAACTTCATGTACAAGGTTTTGTTATTTTGTGTATGAACATATTTTCAATTTTCTTGACTCCTAGGAGTGAAACTGCTGAGTCATATTTTAACTCTATGTTTAATATTTTGATGGTTAACTGTTTTCTAAAGTGGCTGCTCCAAATAATCCCACAGCAAAATGAGTTTCCATTTCTCCAAATCCTCACCAACTCTTGGTATTGTTCATCTTGACAATAACTATTCTATGGATGTGAAATGGTATCTTCCTATAGTTTTGATTTGCATTTCCTAATGAACTGGTGGAGGATCTTTTTATGTACTTATTAGAATTGTGTATCTTCTTTAAGATATGTCTAGCCAGATGCTCTGCTCATTTTAAAATTGGGTTGCCTTTTTATTCTTGAGTTATGAGAGTGCAATATATTGTAGACCAAATGTATGATTAGCAGTTTTTTCTCCCATTGTGACTCTATTCATTTTCTTGATGTTGACCTTTGAAGTCCAAAAGTTTAGATTTTAATGAAACAATTGATCTATTTCTTCCCCATTTGCTTGTTATTTTGGTGTGGTATCTAAGGCTTTATCTAACTGAAGATTACAAATATTTACTCCTATTTTCTTCTAAGAGTTTTATAGTTTTAGGTTTTACACCTAGTTCTATGATCCAATTTGAGTTAGTTTTGTGTAGAATGTAAGGAAAGGGTTCAACTTCATTCTTTTGCAGGTGTATATGTTAGGTAGGAGTTCAGGGACACCAAGATAGCAGAGACAGGGTATTAGAAAGAGGCTGCTGGAGGAAAAGATGAGGAAATGAGTCCTGTCCCTGTTCACAACAAATACCAAACCATTACAACTCCATCCACTAAGGACTTAACACCATGACAACTCCTGCCACAGGTTCAACTTTTAAAGTGATCAATGGAAGTAAAGTGGGCAATATTCTATTAGGTTTTCTAAAGTAACCAATGGGGAGGAAATTGGAAAATATTCTAATCAGGTATTATAAGGTAACCGATGGGAGAAAATGGGGTAAGGTCTTCAATCAGATGCATATAGGGAAAAGAATGCCCCACACTTCAGGATATAAGACCCTACTTTCCAGACATTGGGGCCTTGAGCATCTCCCTCTCTCTCTTTCTTGCTCAGCCCACTCCCTCCTACCTAATGGAGTTCTATCTTTACCTTCAATAAATCTATACTGTTACTTCTATATGTCTGGAACAAACCAACAGTAATAACTAAATGTACATTTACCGTCATCTGTTTAAAAGACTACTATTTCTTTCCATTGTACTGCCTTGGTACCCTTGTTGAAAATCAATTGACCAGAATGTAAAGGTTCATCCCTTTCTTACCAAAGTTTATATTCATGTAATTTTTTAAAATCTATTTTTAACAATCTCTTTCTTTTAAAGTGTGTTTATAACATTTATATTTAATGTTTAGATTTAGATATAAGGATCTGGAAAATAGTAAGCACTATGATTTGTGTAATTATAGAAATTTTATGAGATCAGCCGGGTGGAGTGGCACACACCTGTAATCCTAGCGGCTCGGGAGGCTGAGGCAGGAGGATCATGAGTTCAAAGCCAGTTTCAGCAAAAGTGAGGTGCTAAGTAACTCAGTGAGACCCTGTCTCTAAATCAAAATTACAAAATAGGGCTGGGGATGTGGCTCAGTGGTCAAGTGCCTCTGAGTTCAATCCCTGGTACCAAAAAAAAAAAAAAAAGGAAATTTTATAAGAATCAAACTTTCTAAGGACATCGGTCATTATGTCACTTAATTTAGAATTTATAAAGTTTAAAATTTTAAATTTACTCTCTGTATATAAAATACAATATTATATTATCATTAATTTCATGTAATATCAGAAAACAGCCCTGTCTTTAAATAAGCATATCAATCTGGTCAATAAACGCAGGTCAACCTTTAAACATTGTATAATATTTTTAATTTTGGACATATCATAATGTTTCTAAATATCCTACTACTGTTTTAAGTCTTTTGCTATTATAATTAATAGGTACTATGGGTTGGCATAGAAATTTAATGTTTAATTTTTTAAAGGTTGCATATATAAATGCAAACAATAGAGTAATTTTTCCTATAGTCACTGGGTTACTTTGGTTCTTGGTTTTATTGGCAAGAGTAATAAAGTGGAAATGATGTCAAAGGAACATGGGTGGAAACATTCCCAAGCATTTTACACATAATTTTAGCTCTGTACACTTATTCAGTTTAAAGTAATGTTACTTTGTTTTAAAATCATCTCTTTCAAGGGATACTTTGTAAAATGTAGTTCT
Source organism: Geosciurus inauris (assembly GCA_004024805.1). NCBI lineage: Eukaryota > Metazoa > Chordata > Mammalia > Rodentia > Sciuridae > Geosciurus > Geosciurus inauris. The sequence goes on from PVHX01008000.1 coordinate 26,669, forward strand.
AATACCACGGGATTAATAGTCATGTAATTGATCAATAAATGTTTAAATCACTCAACACTGAAGACACTTGCTATTTTTATTCCCTATTTCACAAAGTCTATCATCATCTCCTTAATAATTTTTAATTCCCCTCCTTAGAACCTCTTTAGCTCTACTGCTTTTCCTCAAGACAAGAATCACAGAGGACATGCTGGTGATAATTCATAGCCTAGGAGTATTGTGTTTTGTTTGCAAAATTCTTTTCTATTTGCAGCATTTTGTTGGCTTCCTTGGCCAAAGTCTCTCATTTGCAGTATCTTCATTAGCATACTTGTGGTCATTGAAATCATCTCCATTTTTTAGTCATTGTCTTGTAATATCAAGAAAAAGGGTGAACCAAGAAAAAAAATACCCAAGGAGTTTTTGTTTTTGATTTTTTTGTTTTTTGTTTTTGCTCCAGGGATTGAACTCAGGGGACCTCGACCACTGAGCCACATCCCCAGCCCTATTTTGTATTTTATTTAGAGACAGGGTCTACACAGAATGCTTAGCTCCTCACTTTTGCTGAGGCTGGCTTTGAACTTGTGATCCTCCTGCCTCAGTTTCCTGAGCTGCTGGGATTACAGGCATTCCCCACTGCGCCCAGCACTCAAAGAGTCGAGGTAGTCTCCTCACTATTCTGCTCTGGTTAGAATAATGAGTAACATTTGTATAACACTATGCGATGTACTGGAACCTTAACCTACTTCATGAAATCTCAGTATAAACCTTTGAGGCGTTCAGGATCATACCCCCTTTACGGATAAGGGAGGATACTTACACAGTAGTCATGCATTTCCTGGATTGGAATCTTCTGTTTTTCACACAATATTATGCTGCCTTCCCTACAAATAATCAAGGACTTAGATGGTTTTTTGTTTTGTTTTTTTCCTAGAAACCACTTTCTTCATATCAGCTTCTTTTGATACAGAAGCCATTCTCCTTTTGTCTTCCTAGTGTATCTTCAGAAAATCATAAATTCTAAACTATCATATCATAAAACTATCCTATATATAATTCATGAGTTAATCTATGGCATAAAATAACATCATAGTAGCAAATATACACTCATGGTTAAAGTAGTAAGTAGGCACTTGGAGCTTGACACTAAAAATCTTGTTCTGTGTAAAACATCGCAGGTGTATAGTGTGTGTATTCATGCCAGAAGAAACAGCCATGAACAAGCTTCATGCCAAACGGAATAACTTGAGCTTTATCTTGTTCAAGTTCCCATCTCTTATGAGTTTCCTCCAGCGAGGAAGAAATGCAACATCCATTCTGACAGGTCTCTTTATTTCTTCCGGTCGACGCTGGCAGCACTCTCAAGAGCCCCTTGTCCTCTTAAGACACTCATTGTCCCTGTTCTCTTCATCACAGAATCTTCCACATTGCTCTTTTTTTCTGGACACGATTGTTTGCTGGACAGTCGAGGAAGAGGGGTTCCCAAGCCATTTTCGCTCACCTACCTTAGATCGACTGTGTACTTCCCTCCATTAGACCATCCTGTTCAACAGACCCCGGCTTCTCCTGTTTCTTTCCTTCTTCCTCTAGAGCCTCTGTCGGTTCCGAGACGCTCAGGGACCGGGTGTTAAGTGTTGCTTCCAAGAACTCAATTCTAGGTGCCACAAATCTCCCATCAGACTTCCTGGGACCATGTTCGGCCTTCCCAGTCCGGGCGCAGCAGTTGCATTTTTCAACTCGGATTGCTCAAGTCCTCCGCCCTGCCAAACTGGTCAGTCAGGCCGGGACTAGCCCGAAAAAGCGCTCTCGCGGCCCGCGCATGCGGACTCGGCGGCTGCAGCCGGGACTCCCCGGCCGCTTCACTCCCGCGGGTCGCAGCGGTTTGGGGCCCGCTGACAGTTCCACCAGCGGAGTACGCAGCCTCGTCTCGTGCTTCCACGTTACCCTATCAGAGCCGGGGCGGGGCGGCCGCTTCCACAGCCTATCAGCGCCAACCACGACCCAGGCGAGCCCAGTAGGACAGCGACCTGCTGGAAGGCGATTGGACGGCGGCGGCGCTCGGGGCGTAGCGTCGTCGAGGCCCCGCCCACCGCTGCCTTCCTCTGGTGGGCGCCAGTCGCCTCTGAGGCCTGACTGAGAGCCGACCGCAGGCGGCGGGCGTAGCTGCTACCTGGGCGCTGGCGTGGGCTGGTGGGCCCCGCACCCTTCCTGCTCCTAACTCGCCGCGCCCTCGGACATGGTGGCCCCCGGCTCTGTGACCAGCCGGCTGGGCGCAGTGTTCCCCTTCCTGCTGGTGCTGGTGGACCTGCAGTACGAAGGTGAGTCCTGCTCTGCCCCGCCGGGGCAGGGGCTCCCGGGCCAGGGCCCCCGTCACTGGCCCGCCGCGAGTTTCGGGACGGCGGGCGGGAGCCGGGGCTCCGCGGCGCGACCTGGGCCTGAGCCGGGTTTGGGCGGGGGCTGGCACCCGGTTCCGGGTTTGTCTCGGGGAAGAGGTGATGGCGCTGGGGGCCGCGAGGCCGGGACAGCGGGTGTGGAGTGAGGAATGGGGCCGCCCGGGTCCGGGACAGCGCGGCTGGGAGTGGGGCACAGGCAGCGACTTCAGGAGCGTCCTGGGACGCGAAGACCTGCGCTGCCGTCGTGTCCTGGCCTCGCTTGGGACCTTCACTTGGCGCCTGGGGACTCTGTTGGTCAGTGGCGCTGGGAGGAGGCAGCAGAGGTGGCCAAAATGGGAGGCTTCTTTGGCTTTGGAGTTCCCAGGTGGCGGGGGTGGGGTGGGATGTTGTGTTCAGCCGAGAGACGTGAAGGGGACAGCGTTGACTGTTTAAAAAGTGAGTGACCGTCACGTTAGGGCACTGTGTCGGGCTTAGGAGTTGCTAGGTTAGTGCATCAAGAGTCGGAATTGGGATTCGAGCTCCTGAAGGGTAGGGCACCAAGTTTGTGGTTTTGCATCTACCAGTATGGTGTCATTCAGCTGATGGCTGGCTTTACTTTTCCGAGTTCTCTGAATAAGGTCCCTTGAGAAAGATAGGAGCGCTTAAATTTCACTTCAGTTGGAATGTTGCCTGTTCCAACAGAATAGCGAAAATAGAGGGCTGTCCCATCTTGGGTGTCAGCGGGAGGAGTAAGAATTAAAGCTGAAAGTGCCAACTTAACGGATGCCCCCAGCTTGACTGCTGTGTTAAATATTCGAGTATGATGACATATGTCACATGCACCGATCTGTTTTCATCTCAATAAAAGGATATAGTTGTCAAGGAGGTCACATTAAATATTTGAACATTCCATTCAGAGGGAGTGAAGAATTGAAGTTGGGAATAATTTATGGAGAAATCCTATCAAAATCTCAACATTTTAAAAAAGGTAATCCTATTCAGTTTTTAGGACTCATTCATGGCAGTGTCTTTTTTTGTTTTGCTGGTGACTACATATATAGTCAAAACCTCAAAACAGAATATTTAAGGTGACAGTTTCACAGAGGCTTCCCCAGAAAATCTAGGAAATTGGAATTGCAAGGCCTGGACCACTTTGATATGGTTTATATATTTCAGTTTCTCTTGCATTTTCTGTTTTCCCCTTTCATATTTTTATGGACAGTTATCAATGACTTTTTTGAACACCTAAGAGAAAGCTGCCTATCCTCTCTTCAATGTCAGCTTTCTCATTTTTAAAGTTGTAGAGGTGCACACTTTTATATCATTTATTTTTCCCCTAGCTGTGGAACACCTTTTTAAATATTTCTGTTTATTGTATGATTCTGTAAGATTCTTAGCACTTCTTTTCCCTACTGTGGTCTTGTCCATAAGAAAACCTCATTAAAGAGCTTTTTTGTGTAGGAAGCACCTGTGACATTTCTCAGAAGAGTGCCAGAGTGCTCTCTTCTTTAGAAACATTGCCTGTATAAAGTAGCAAGGACTTGGTACAGGCGAGTTAGAGAAGAAAGGAAAGGAACCTGTAAGCTCTCTGTTCATTGAGGTGTATGGATTATTCCCACCTTACAAATAAGAGAACTGAGGCTCAAAGAGCTAAATTAAAGTTTGTCTTGTGGGCAGACAGAAATTAAATTGTTGACAACATCATGTAGGTTCAAGCATTTCTAATTTGTGGCGGCTGGGAAAAATCAGCTTTTGCTTTTCTTTTCTTTCTTTCTTTCTTTTTTTTTTTTGTTAGTCACCAGCAGTAATTAACAGGAAGACAGTTTTCTGGAAAGTTTAATATAGTGGTTCTCAAAAAGGATATATCAGAATCTCACATCTCTTTTAAAAGCACTGAGTTCTGGGTACCACCGAAATTCTGCATTTTTTAAGAAGATCCCAGGTGATCACACTTTAACAGCCACTGGTTAATACATTTTTTAGAGGAATTACATTAGAGATCTGCTATGCAAGACTCTAGACTTGGTGATAGGGATATAAAGATAGAAAAACCTCTGACTTGAATTGCACACTGTTTCTGTTTTCTCACGTAAGTTCTGTGTCTGAGTTCACTAACCTCGCGATTTTTAGGGAGGCATGCAAGTCAGATGGTGCCACTGCTAGGACTGAGGCTTGGAGAGAGGAAAAAATAAATAAATAAATAAAGGAGAAAGATGTGAAAGGAGTGGATGTGAAAGTTTTATCCTATGGAGTATGTTACCAATAATTAGTTTAGATGGCCTATTTGCTTGTGCTTTTTTCTAGACTTTTCTGTTAATTATAATCCAGAGAAGTAAGGGGTATATCATGAATTGAAAAATTGACTTTTTAAAAAAATATTTTTATTAGTTGTTGATGGATCTTTATTTATTTATTTATATGTGGTGCTGAGGTGCTGAGAATTGAACCCAGTGCCTCACACATGCTAGGCAAGCACTCTACCACTGAGCCACGACCCCAGCCTGAAAAATTGACTCTTAACAGCCTTTTCTCAAAGGCATTTGAGAGAAATCCAAAGCACTAGATTAGAAATAGAATTTTTGGAGTAAAAAGAAACTTCAGCATTGTCTACTTTAGTATTCTCATATTATAGATAAGGAAGGTATTTAAATTATTTGCTAATTATTTATTTGCTTATTCTATTTAGTGACTTGAGTAGGAAAATAGACTGAAAAACAAATCATTTTTTCAAAGTTATTTTTCTTTCTTAACTTGTTATCTGGATCCATTTTTCTTTATTTTACTAAATTGAACCAATTAAGCCATATATTTTGGTCATAGTGAAAAGAATAGTTGAAAACCTGTATGCATATAAGGTGGTGATAATTTTTATTTGATCCTAACCTACTAAGAGCATATACTGTCTTTCTGGGGTTTTCTTGACATAGTTAAATATGGAGAGAGTAAATGGAGAGAGTAAATCAAGCAGTGAAAATGAATGACTTCAAGCAATTTATATGTATTATATAAGTATCCTAGAAGATGGTCAGATAACTTCTAGAATTATTTTAAATTTCATAGTAAGTTAGACTATAGTTAGAAGTAGTATCAAAGTTCCATTTTATCTGACTAGTGGCATTTGCTGAGAGAGTGCCAGAAATGCAGTAGTTTTCATTCTGTGGGATAGGAGGAGTTCTGAGATGAAAGGCTCTGTAGTAATTAGGTTTTATTTTTCCATGTGAAGTTAATTTTTATCTTCATGGTCTTCCTTTGATTTATTAATCAGCAATTCATTGTTGTTCACAAGGAAATATGGGAGCCCAGTCACCTATTCTTTCTTTCTTTTTTTTAAAAACTAAACTTAATAATGTATAGTTAGGTCAAGCTATTTTTAAAATTTACTTTTATATGATGCTGAGGATCGAACCCAGTGCCTCACATATGCTAGGCAAGCGCTCTGCCACTGAGCCACAACCCCAGCCCAGTCACCTACTCTTTAGAACTCAAACATTTCAATCATAAATTTACTTTTCCTATCTTTAGGAATTAACTTTTTTTTTAATAGTCTGATTTGGTCACTTGGAGTTCTGGACTATAGAGATATTTATCAGTCAGCAAAAGCTTGTACTTTTGTGAGGTATACAGACTATAAAGTTAATGATTTTGCTTGGGAGTTTATAGACTATTTGGGAATGTAAGGCATGCATTTTGAAGCATTCATGTCATCTTTATCTCCTTTCTTAGTTTGGACTCAGTAGTCCATCATTGTAGTCACTTTATTGCAAATACCCTTTAATTTCCTGCCCTTAATTTATTATTTGATTTTGCTCACCTGGAAAATCCCCAAACTGATTAAATCCAATTTGGCCAATTTGTTGTATTCATATCTGAATATAGATGGAGCAAAACAAACTTTTTCATTAGTTTCATTTTAAGCACACAATCTGTCTCAAATGTACTCTCAATACTGCTAATCTTCCTACAATTCCCTAGTATGTATCTTCTTGAAAATCAATATTTTAAACTTTTTTTTCTTTTTTTAAACCTCTAATTTGAAACTCCTGTTCCTCTCTTCCCTTATCTTATTCTTTTAGACCTTGTCTTTATTGAGAAAATGAAAGCCATCACAGGACAACTTCCTCTGCTTTCTACCATGAAATTCACTAACTTAGCTACATCGGTACCCTCTTCACTACCATTTCTCATACTAAAATGCATAAAATATCTCTGTTCTTGACTAAATTCTATTGCTATACTTATGTCTTTAACTCTTGAAAATGTTACTGCCGTGTTTGTCTTAATCCATTTTGTGCTGCAGTAACAAAATGCATTAGACTGAGTAATTTATAAACAATAAAAATTTATTTCTAAATTTAGATTAACCACCTCTCAGGTTATTACCTGGTCTGGGTCTGCCTGGCTTGAACCTTATCTTTGACCAACAGTTGTTGCCTTCTTGGCTGGGGAGTCCAAGATCACTTAATGTCTGATGAAGGCCTTCTTGTGTCCTCACATGGCAGAAGGGGCCAATTCTATGATCTCATGTGGTAGAAGGTGGAAGGACAAAAAGGAGCAGGTTGTTCTCTGCAGCCTTTTTATAAGACACTAATCCATTCATGAGGGCATAGTTCTCATGTCTTAATCACTTCCCAAACCTCTTAATACTGCCATAATGGATTAGGTTTCAACATATGAATTTTAGGGGATATTCACACCATAGCAAATTATTTCACTCCTGTGTCATCATTTCCTTCCCCTCTACTGGACATTGCCATTAGCAACCCAACATGCTGTAGCCTTTCCATCTTAGTCTATTTGCTGAATTTGATTGTCTTGGGAGGTACTGAACTATATTTTTGCTTCTCTTGGGAGCTGTATTTTATTTTATTTTACTTTAGGTACCAGAGACTGAACCCAGAGGCACTTAACCAACTGAGCCACATTCCCAACCCTTGTTTAGATGTTTTTATTTTGAGATAGATTCTTGTTATGTTGCTTAGGGCCTTCCTAAGTTGCTGAGACTGGCTTTGAACTTGTGATCCTCCTGCCTCACCCTCTGGAGTTGCAGGAATTACAGACATGCACCACTGTGCCTGCAAGAGCAGAATTTTAAAAAGTTGTTTGTAGCCTCTGGTCTCTTTTTCTTCTGTTCTTTTCCGAACATTTTATTAGTGATTGGAAAGCCCTACGTATCTGACACCTATTTACTTCTCCACTCTCTTCCCATCATAATTTTCACCTCTATCACCACATTCCCATTGCATCAACTTCTTTTCTAAATGTCAGACCCATTTCTTATGATGTGTCTTTGTTCTTGCTGTTGCCACAGTCTGGAAAGCTGTTTTCTCTAAAATCTCCAAATGAACATTCATGTTTCATAGAGGCCTTCCTGACATGCTGTGTAAAGAGCAATTTCTTCAGTTAATATTTTCCCTTAACTGCCTTGTATTTTTTTTTCATAAAATCCTATCTGAATTATCTCACTTATTTTTCTTGTTGGTCTGTTCCCTTTAGAATATGTTTTATGGAAAGGGCTCTATCTAAAACAATGTTTACATGCAATAAGTATTTTTAAAAGTGTGAGTGAAATTGATTCTTTTGAGGGTTTTTTTTTCTTTGCATGAATTTATTTATTCCTTGAGAAAGGAATCCTATTACCATGTTAGGCTTCCAGTTAATTGAAGGTGCTATGTTTTGAATGTTGGTGTCCTCTCCAACTTCATGTAATTGGAATCTAACACTTGATGTGATGATAATAGGGGTTGGGGCCATTGGAAAGTATTTAGTTATGAGGGCTTCACCCTCCTGCCATGTGATGATGCAGCAATAAGATGCCATCTATGAAGCAGAGAACTATCCTTCAGACATGGATTCTGCTGATGCCTTGCTCTTAGACTTCCCAGCCTTCAGAGCTGTGAATAATAAACTTATGTTGTTTATAAATTACTCACCCTAAGGTATTTTGTTTTAGTATCCTGAGTGGTCTAAAGTACCTGATTAGATTTTATTTTCCTAATTTGTTTAAGAAAACTTTGGTGCAGATATTATTAAAATCTATTATATAACTACTTAACCTTTTCTTTCTTTTGGTTTAACTGTGTAGACTAAACCACTTTTTAGGTCATGTGATTGGAGAGAGATGCTTGCAAGGTCTAAGGTCTACAGCTCATTATATTTTTATTGAAATTTTTGTCATGCTTGATTATGGAATTACCAAGATACTGAATTTCCTGCCTGTGTTTTTGGTAGCTAGATTCCACTTGTCTTCTGTGTTTCTTCCATGAGACTTCATTTTTACTTTCTCATCTTGCTTGAGTCTAGGACTCAGTCTTATGTACTTGAGTAGAATTTTTGTTATTCCTCACATTTCTAAGTGTGCCAACCTGACTACCTCCTCTGGAATTGCTACCTTGTTGGTGTTCCAGGCTTAAATTTTAGTGTCTTTGATCATCAGTTCTTGCCTTCTGTACTTTGGTTCTTTCAATTTTGATTGTGATTCTTACTGCATCATACTTTTAACTCCTGCCTGCCAGAATATAACAGATTCTAATACTAACTTCAATGAATGACATAGTTAGTTGTTCCCCCTTTTTTCCTACCCTTCTGTTTCCTTTGTTGACATGTGATTGATGCTTATCTAAGGAGAAATCTACTTTTGTAGTACTGGCAGTTGAAGCCAATGCCTCACCTGTGGTAGGCAAGTATTCTACCACTGACCTGTATCTCCAGCTCAGGAGAATTGTATTTCTTTCTTTTTTTTCTTTTTTCTTTATTGTAATTAGGTATACATGACAGCAGAATGCATTTCAATTCATTGTACACAAATGGAGCACAACTTTTCATTTCTCTGGTTGTACATGATGTAGAGTGACACCACATGTGCAGTCATACATGTACCTAGGGGAATTATGTTCATCTCATTCCACTATCTTTTCTGCCTCCATGCCTCCTACACTTCCCTCCCTCCCCTTTGCCCAAAGTCCTCCATTCCAGTAGAATTGTATTTCTGATACTGATTAGAAAGTGGAATGATGTTTGATTGCCTCACAGACTACATCGCACAGGAATACAAGTTATTTGTGGCTCAAAAGAAAGTTGATATATTGCAAAAACAATCAGCAGTCTATAAATTCCCCTCCCTCCCGATATTGGTGTCTTTATGACATTGTTTGATTAGTTTGATTTGATGACTATTATGTATCTCAGGTTCTAATATTCTGAAAAATTGTAATATATTTAATTCATGTAACAAATATTGAGTGCCCACTATGTAAAATATCTGTACACTAGGTGATATAAAAGAAAAAATTACAGTTTCTGCTTTTAAACTTGATTTTAATCAGTTTTGGTCAATTTTGGCAGGGGTGTTTGTTTCAAGGTTGTAAGAGATAGGCAAACTGAAAAGCAGTGTATTGAGAGTGATATTCCACAGTGAAGTCATGCATATGTGAGTGTGGGGATGCAAAGTACAGTGGGAACTTCTTAATTAGGAAGCACGACGTTTCTTGAGGGGAACAAAAGGGTTTTCACAACCAACTCTTAGACTGTGGCAAATTCTATTATGGAAATGTGATCAAAGTGTACCAAAAGAGTAATAATTTTTCTGGATAGAGTAGGCCATGGAAATTTTCATAGAGGAAGTGGCATTTACTTATATAATTAGGTGAAAATTATATCGGATAAAATTGTATCATAATAAAGATCTGAAGGGACAGAGAAATTCTTAATACATCTTTTAATCCTAGAAGGCAAGAAAATTTAGTTTGTAGAGTAACTTGACGTCTGGGGTGAGACAGTGACATGTCCTGACATAGCAGTTCAGACAACTTTGTAAATACAATCTCAGCTCCCATTAGACTTCAGGTTCAGTCTGTGGGGCTGGAAATGGTTCTGGCTGAATGTTGAGCTGAGTGAGTGAGTGAAGCTTGGTTTACTTGGGGAAAAACATCATGAATGCTGCTGAAAAGAAGGTAGGCTTTGAAAATGGATCTCGAATAGTCATTGTGAATCCTTGGGTAGAATGGGTAACTTCTTTGAGCTTGTTTCCTTAGTTATAAAATATGAAAGATGTCTGCTTTCTAGGGCTAGGAAAATTAGGGGAACTTAATTTAACATATAGAACTATCAAGCACATAGTAGGTTCTTCTTTCCATGGTACATCTTTCCTGTTGAATATTTTCATGAATGGATAAAGAAAGCATTTTCCTTTTTTTGACTAAGGGTTTAGCTCATACTCAACTTTCTTTCCTCTTCAAGTAATCCTGTATTCAGTACATTGATTTAATTGTTCCTTTGAATAAAGGTAATAGGAAGATATTTGAAATTTTCATGCTGTTTCAAAAACTTCCTCTCCCTGAGGACACATGGGTGCACCCATCAACATGCCTCTATAATTGTCTTTGCTGTCATATCAGTGTTCTAATTTGGAACCTAAATGCTGGGTCATTCCATAGCCTACACACAGTACTTTCACCATTATTTGATCCCTAGTTCATTCTCTAGTTTAATTCTGTCATAATTTCTGTACACATCTTTCTACATGATTAATATGCAATCTTTCAGATTTTACCCTAAGGAACTATAAAAGTTTATGGGTATATAACTTATGTTAGATTTTTAAAAAAACCAAAATGCACTGGCAGTACCTATTCTCATTTCACCAATTCCAATCTCTTAAGGAATTTAGAATAAAATCATTATGGAAAATTTCAGACAATCATAAAAGTGGGAAGTGGTCTAATGAACCCCTGTGTATCCATCTCCCAGCTTCAACAGTTCCCACTCCATGACTATTTCATCTATACTTACAGATTATTTTGAAACATATCAGACGTTCTGCAACAGTGAGACCAGCAACTCAGTGAGACCCTGTCTCTAAATAAAACACAAAATAGGGCTGGGGATGTGACTCAGTGGTCGAGTACCCCTGAATTCAATCCCCGGAACCAAAAAAACACAAACAAAAAAACATAAAGACTTAGATTTTAGAATCTATATTACCCACATGTCCAGCAATATCTGATTATAATGCTGTGCCTTTGAACCACAGTTTAACAAAATAATTTGAAGCAGTGTTATTTTTGATTTCCTGACTTAATTAGGTACTTAATTATAAAATGTGATAGATCTATAGTGTTTCCAAATATTCTCTAAAACAAGGGGTTTTAATTATAAATATTATAATGGTGATTGAATCAGTGATATCTTAAATATCTCAGTCTACTTTGTTAATTTTTTAAACATAAGTAGTACACGAATACATTCTTTTTTTTTTTTTTTTTTTTAAATATTTTGTTTAGTTGTAGATGAACACAATATCTTTATTTATTTTATGCGGTGCTGAGGATCGAACCCAGTGCCTCACCTATGCAAGGCAAGCGCTCAACCGCTGAGCCATAACCCCAGCCCCACGAATGCATTCTTGCTGGAAAAAGTTGATCACCACAACAATACATATCCTATCTTCTTTTAAGCACAAATAAAATCAATATTTTAAAAACATAAATCAGAGCCTAGAGTGGTGGCGCATGTCTGTAATCCCAGCAATTTGTTTGGCTGAGCTTAGCAAAACCCTGTCACTAAATAAAAAATAAAAAGGGGATGTAGCTCAGTGGTAAAGTGCTTGGGTTCATTCCCCAGTACCAAAAATAAATAAATTCAATTAAGTTAAAATACAAATAAGATCTTCAATTTTTTGCTAAAATCCATTCTGATGACTTCTTTTTTTATTTGGAATAAAATCTAAATTTCTTACTGTGGCCTGCAAGGCCCTTTGTGATCTATCTTGCCTGTATCCTATGTGCATCTCCCCCTTTCTTACCATGCTGGAGCTTCCTTTAGTTTCCTTCAAGTTGAAGTTGGTCCTTCTCAGGTGTTCTGCATTGGTTTTATTCTCTTTGGCATGATAGGGACTGCCTGTCATTCAGGCTTTCCCTCCTTGTTATTTATGTTTTAACTCAAACATTATCTTCTCAGGGAGGCTTTATTTTCCTCTTCTCTCTATCCATATTAAGTACAGATTCTCCTTTCCTTTAGACATTCTGTCACCTTAGCATCATGACACTTAAATTTTCTTGTTTATGTCTTGTTCTCCAGTGTATACCTACTGCTAGACCTGTGAATGCATAGATAATGCAACCTTTTTAGTGGATATTATGTCCTTTGAATTCATAAGAATATCAGTTGTATTCATTTCTAGATTTTTATTTGCACCATTTTCCCCCCCTGATTCTCTTACTTAGTGTTGGTGTCTTTAAGAACTGGGTTCATGTACATCTTTGTGTTTCAGAAAATGCTCATTGCAAGTCTTTGCTGATTATGAGAGAAGGGTGATTTACTAGCTGGAGGCTAAGAAGTCTACAGGGCCCTTTCTGTTCCTTGCATGTGAGTTTGGGGCATTTAGAGAACTTGGAGCCATCTGCCTGGAACACTTTTGGGAGTATGATTGAATGTTGTTTTGTCTACCATTGCAGTCCTGTCTTTTATACATTTTAAGAATTTTTCTAAAAATTTTTTAATGAACCTTTTCTTTAAATTTTCCCCCCAGCAAGTTTATGTATTATCTGTTTAAATAACTCCTGTCATAATATATTGGGAGGCAAACTTATTATGTGCTTAGTTAGCTGTCTTAATATAGTTAATGTGGTCCAATCTTTAACACTTATTTTTATGTAAGAGACTTTTATTAGCCAATTTCCTCTTAGTTGAAGGAATTCAGTTTTTAAAAAATCTTGAAGAGTTTTAGAAAATATTAGAAATATATCAGAATGGAATAGTAGAGAGAACCACTTTTTACTGTTGTGTGTTATCAACACAGAACCAATTTTATATATTCTCTCATTCTCTTCTCCAAGATGATTTTTAAAAATTATTTATTTAATTTATTAATTTATTTAAATGCATTTCAAGTCATAGTACATATATAGAGCACAATTTTTCCATCTCTCTGGTTGCAAACCAGGTAGAGTCACACCATTTGTGTCTTCATACATCCACCTAGGATAGTGATGACCATCTCATTCAGCCATCTTTGCTACACCCATTCCCCCTTTGTTCCCCCCACCTCCCTCCTTCCCTATCCAAAGTTCCTCCATTTCGCCTATGTTCCCCATTCCCACCCTGCTTATGTATCAACATCCACTAATCGGAGAGAACATTTGGCATTTGGTTTTTTGGGATTGGCTCACTTCACTTAGCATAATGTTCTCCAGTTCCATCCATTTACCTGCAAATGCCATAATTTTATTCTCTTTTATTGCTGAATAATATTCCATTGTGTATATGTACCACAATTTCTTTATCCATTCATGTATTGAAGGGCATCTGGGTTGCTTCCACAGTTTAGCAATCGTGAATTGTGCTGCTATAAACATTGAAGTGGCTGCGTCACTGTAGTATGCTGTTTTTAAGTCTTTAGGGTATAGGCCGAAGAGTGGAATAGCTGGATCAAATGGTGGTTCTATTCCAAGTTTTTTTAAGGAATCTCCATACTGCTTTCCAGATTGGTTGCACTAATTTGCAGTCCCACCAGCAATGTCCTCTTGCTTTAGCCTTCTGAGTAGTGGGGATTACAGGTGTAGGCTACTGTACCTGGCTAAATATAATCAATTTCCAAATCTCTTTACATAGTGAATTTTCTTTTTTAAAAATATTTTTTAGTTGTTGATGGAACTTTATTTTTTATTTATATGTGGTGCTTAGAATTGAACCCAGTGCCTCACACATGCTAGGCAAGTGCTTTACCACTGAGCCACAACCCCAGCCCACATAGTGAATTTTCATAGTTGCAACTTATATCCTCATTATTTTGTTTTTATTTACAAAGATTAAAAAGTAGCCACAGAGAGGTCTAAGTATCATTGCTGTGGGGTCTTGTAGCAGCAGACAGTGAACTTAACTCCCCTCATTATTTTATTTATTTATTTATTATTTTTAATTTTTATTTATTTTTGGTACTGAAGATTGAACTCAGGGGCACTCGACCACTAGGCCACATACCCAGCCCTATTTTGGGTTTTATGTAGACAGGGTCTCACTGAGTTGCTTAGTGCCTCGCCATTGCTGAGGCTGGCTTTGAACTCACAATTCTCCTGTCTCAGCCTCCCAAAGTGCTGGGATTATAGGCGTGTGCCACCACGCCCGGCTCATCCTATATTTTATTTTACATTTTATTATTATTATTTTTTTGAGTAGCTTTTTTTTTTTTTTTAAGAGGATAACATTTCATTTCTCTGTAAGTGATGTAGAATCACAACATACATGCAGTCATACATAAAGTTAAGGTTATGATGACCATCATATTCCACCACCTTTACAGCTCCCTCCCCCCTTATGCCCCTGTGAACAGAGTTCCTCCATTGTTCCCATGTCCTTCCCCACATTATGTATCAGCATCCACTTATCAACGAGTACATTCGACATTTGGTTTTCTGAGATTGGCTTACTTCACTTAGCATGATATTCTCCAACTCCATCCAATTACCCTCCAAATACCATAATTTTATTCTCTTTTTTTGCTGAGTAATATTCCATTTTGTATATATACCACAGTTTCTTTATCCATTCATCTATCGAAGGGCATCTAGGTTGGTTCCACAGTTTAGCTGTTGTGAATTGAGCTGCTATAAACAATGAAGTGGCTGCGTCACTGTAGTATGCTGTTTTTAAGTCTTCTGGATATAAACCAAGGAGTGGGATAGCAGGCTCAAATGGTGATTCCAATCCAGATTTTCTAAGGAATTTCCATACTGCTTTCCAGATTGGTTGTACCAATTTGCAGTTCCACAAGCAATGTACAAGCATGCCTTTTCCCCCACAACCTCGCCAACACTTATTGTTGTGTGTATTGATAACTGGCATTCTGACTGGTGTGAGATGAAATCTGAGAGTAGTTTTGATTTGCATTTCTCTGATTGCTAGAGATGTTGAACATTTTTTCATATGTCTGATGATGGATTGTATATGTTCTTCTGTGAAGTTTGTGTTCAGCTCTTTGGCCCATTTATTGTTTGGGTTGTTAGTTTTTTTGGTGATAAATTCTTTGAGTTCTTTATATATCCTAGAGATTAGTGCTCTATCGGATGTGTGTGTGGCAAACATTTGTTCCCAGAATGTTGGCTCTCTGTTCACTTCATTGATTATTTCTTTTGCTGAGAAGAAGCTTTTTAGTTTGAATCCATCCCATTTGTTGATTTTTGATTTTACTTCTTGTGCTATAGGAGTCTTGTTAAGGAAGTATGGTCCTAATCCGACATGATGAAGATTTGGGCCTATTTTTTTTTCTATTAGGCGTTGGGTCTCTGGTCTGATTCCCAGGTCCTTGATCCACTTTGAGTTGAATTTTGTGTATGGTGAGAGATAGGGGTTTAGTTTCATTTTACTGCATATGGATTTCCAGTTTTCCCAGCACCATTTGTTGAAGAGGCTATCTTTTCTCCAGTGTATGTGTTTGGCTCCTTTATCTAGTATAAGGTAACTGTATGTAAGTGGGTTTGTCTCTGTGTCTTTTATTTTATACCATTGGTCAATATGTCTCTTTTGGTGCCAGTATCATACCATTTTTGTTACTATAGCTTTGTAGTATAATTTAAGGTCTGGTATTGTGATGCCTCCTTCTTCACTCTTCTTGATAAGGATTACTTTGGATATTCTGGGTCTCTTATTCTTCCAAATGAATTTCATGATTGCCTTTTCTATTTCTATAAGGAATGACATTGGGATTTTAACTGGGATTGTATTGAATCTATATAGTGCTTTGGGTAGTATGGCCATTTTAACAATATTGATTCTGCCTATCCAGGAGCGTAGGAGATTTTTCCATCTTCTAAGATCTTCTTCAATTTATTTCTTCAGTGTCTTGTAGTTTGCATTGTAGAGGTCTTTCACCTCTTTCATTAAATTGATTCCCAAGTATTTTATTTTATTTTTTTGAGGCTATTGTGAATGGGATGGTTTTCCTAATTTCTCTTTCAGAGGGTTTATCACTGATGTATAGAAATGCAGTTGATTTGTGGGTGTTGATTTTATATCCGGCTACTTTGCTGAAATCATTTATTTATTCTAAAAGTTTTTTGGTAGAATTTTTTTGATCCTCTAAGTATAGAATCATGTCGTCTGCAAATAATGATAATTTGAGTTCTTCTTTTCCGATTCATTTCCCTTTAATTTCTTTCATCTGTCTAATTGCTCTGGCTAGTGTTTTAAGGACTATGTTGAATAGCAGTGGTGAGAGAGGGCATCCCTGTCTAGTTCCCATTTTCAGAGGTAATGCTTCCAATTTTTCTCCATTTAGGATGATGTTGGCCTTGAGGTTAGCATAGATAGCTTTTACAAAGTTGAGGTATGTTCCTACTGTCCCAAGTTTTTCTAGTGTTTTGAGCATAAAAGGGTGTTGTAGAAGTTAAATGCTTTCTCTGCATTGATTGATAAAATCATATCACTCTTATCTTTAAGTCTATTGATGTGATGTACTACGTTAACTGATTTCTGTATGTTAAACCAACCTTGCATCCCTGGAATGAACCCCAGTTGATCATGGTGCACTATATTTTTGATATGTTTTTGTATGCAATTTGCCAGAATTTTATTGAGAATTTTTGCATGTATGTTCATCAGGGATATTGGTCTGAAGTTTTCTTTCTTTAATGTATCTCTGTCTGGTTTTGGAATCAGGGTGATACTTGCCTCATAGAATGAGATTGGAAGGGTTCCCTCCTTTTCTATTTCATGAAATAGTTTGAGGAGTATTGGTATTAATTCTTCTTTGAAGGTCTTGTAGAACTCAGCTGAGAATCCATCTGGACCTGGGCTTTTCTTGGTTGGCAGGCTCTTGATGGCATCGTCTATTTCCTTGCTTGAAATTGATCTGTTTAAGTTGTGTATGTCCTCTTGGTTCAGTTTGGGTAGGTCATATGCCTTTAGAAATTTGTTGGTGTCTTCAGGGTTTTCTATTTTACTGGAGTATAAATTTTCAAAATAGTTTCGAATTATCCTCTGTATTTCAGTAGTGTCTGTCGTGATATTTCTTTTTTCATCACAAATTAGTAATTTGGGTTTTCTCCCTTTTTCTTTTCATTAGGGTGGCTAAGGGTTTGTCAATTTTGTTTATTTTTTCAAAGAACCAACTTTTTGTTTTGTCAGTTTTTTGAATTGTTTCTTTTGTTTCAATTTCATTGATTTCAGCCCTGATTTTGATTATTTCCTGTCTTCTGCTTCTTTTGGTGTTAATTTGTTCTTCCTTTTCTAAGGCTTTGAGAGGAAGAGTCCATTCATTTATTTGTCGACTTCTTCTAATGAATGAGCTTTGTGCTATGAACTTTCCTCTTAACACTGCCTTCATAGCATCCCATAGATTTTCATATGTTGTATCAGTTTTCATTTGCCTCTAAGAATTTTTTTATCTCTTCCCTGATGTCTTCTGTTATCCATGCATCATTCAATAGCATATTATTTAGTTTTCAGGTGATGGAGTAGTTTCTGTTTTTTAATCTGTCATTGATTTGTAATTTTATTCCATTGTGGTCAGATAGGATGCAGGGTAGAATCTCAATTTTTTTCTATTTGCTAAGACTGGCTTTGTGACATAATATGATCTATTTTGGAAAAGGATTCATGTGCAGCTGAGAAAAAAGTGTATTCGCTCGTTGATGGATGGAACACTCTATATATGTCTGTTAAGTCTAATTATTGATAGTTTCATTGAGATCTATGGCTTCTTTATTAAGTTTTTGTTTGGAAGATCTATCCAATGGTGAGAGAGCTGTGTTAAAGTCTCCAAGTATTATTTTGTTGTGGTCTATTTGATTCTTGTATTTGAGAAGGATTTATTTGATATATGTAGTAGCCCCATTATTTGGGGCATAGATATTTATGATTATGTCTTGTTGATGTATTCTTTCCTTAAGAAGTATGAAATGACCTTCTTTATCTCTTTTCACCATCTTTGTTTTGAAGTCCACTTTATTTGCTATGAGGATAGAAATTCCTGCTTGTTTGCGGGGTCCATGTGAGTGAGATGTTTTTTCCCACCCTTTCACTTTCAGTCTGCGGATGTCTTTTCCTGTGAGATGAGTCCCTTGAAGACAGCATATTGTTGGTTCTTTTTTTTTTTTTAAATCCAGTCTGTCAGTCTGTGTCTTTTAATTGGTGCATTTAGGCCATTTACATTCAGGGTTATTATTATTATTATTTTTTTTAAATTTTTTTTTTAGTTATAGATGGACACAATATCTTTATTTTATTGTTTTGTATGTGGTGCCGAGGATCAAACCCAGGGCCTCACGCATGGGAGGCAAGCGCTCTACTGCTGAGCTACAATCCCAGCCCCTTCAGGATTATTATTGAAATACGATTTGTAATTCTGGTCATTTTGGTTTGTTTTTGGTTTTTACCTTGAGTTGTTTTCTCTTTTGAATGGTCTTTCCTTTAGTGTAGTTCCTCTCTTTGTAAATTTTCATTGTTGGTTATCATTTCCCCCTAATGGAATATTTTGCCAAGAATGGTGTGTAGTGCAGGCTTTCTTGCTGTAAATTCTTTTAACTTTTGTTTATCTTGGAAGGTTTTTATTTCATCATCAACTCTGAAACTCAGTTTTGCTGGATATAGGATTCTTGGTTGGCATCCATTTTCTTTCAGGGCTTGGAATATGTTATTCCATGATCTCCTGGCTTTTAGGGTCTGGGTTGAAAAATCTGCTGAGATACAAATTGGTCTCCCCTTATATGTGATGTGGTTTCTCTGTCTTGTGGCCTTTAAAATTCTATCCTTATTCTGTATGTTGGGCATTTTCATTATAATGTGCCTTGGTGTAGATCTGTTGAAATTTTGTACGTTTGGTGTCCTGTAAGCCTCTTGTATTTGATTTTCCACTTCATTTTTCGTATTTGGGAAATTTTCTGATATTATTTCATTGAAGAGATTGTGCATTCCTTTGGTTTAAAATTCTATGCCTTCTTCTATCCCAATAAATGTTAGATTTGGTCTTTTCATGCTGTCCCATATTTCTTGTATGTTCTGTTCATGATTTTTTACCATCTTCACTGTATGGTCAAGTTTATTTTCAAGATTGTATATCTTGTCTTCATTATCTGAGGTTCTGTCTTCCAGGTGATCTAGTCTGCTGGCTATGCTTTCTATTGAGTTTTTTATTTGGTTCATTGTTTCCTTCATTTCAAGAATTTCTGATTGGTTTTTTTTCCCATGGTCTCTAGCTCTTTCTTAAAGTAATCTTTTGCTACTTGTAATTGCTCTCTTATCTCTTTGTTAGAACGATCAATGGTTACCTTTATTTGCTCTCCTATTTCTTTGTTGGATTGATCAGTTTTTGCCTGTAATTGCTCACTTATGTCATTCTTTAATTTGCTGATCATTTTAATTATGTATATTCTGAATTCTTTCTCTGACATTTCATCAACTGTGTTGCCAATGGATTCTGTTACAGTGGTATCCAGGTTTATTTGGGGCACTTTCTTTCCTTGTTTTTTTCATGTTGATTGTGTATCTTCCTTTCTTGAAATACCAATCTGAGGTATTGTGGCTTCTATCCTATAATCTTGTATTGACACTCCAGATTACCTGTGTCTCACCTTGGAGCTACTTCTGTTCCCCCAGTGTCCCCAGATGGGCACTACTGCCACTAAAGATGGTGGTGGAGGGAGTGGACGTACCTATAGAGGGCAGTGGGAGTGGCCTTGACTGGGCTTCTGAGGTGGCCCCTGAGGGCTGTTTTGCCCCTCTCTTGCACTCCTGCTGGTGAACAGGAACTCTGGAGGGGAACTGGAGGCGGGCTCAGGTCTCACTTAGGCAGGGTCACAAGCTGGAGAGTCTGTGTGCGTGTGAGCTCCCCTTACAGTGAGTGTGAGGTCCCCTGGGCCTGGAGGCTACCAGGGTCTGGTCTGCCTTCATCTGGACACCCCTGGCATTCCCTCAGGCCGGTTTTGGGCCTTCTGTCTCTCCTGACCACAGGAACTGAGGTGGGCCCAGAGCGCACTTGGGTGGGGCCTCTTCATGCTGGGATCTCTGCAGGCAACTCTTACCCTGAGTTTGGGCTCCCCACTGGCTAGTGGCTAACAGTCCCTGGTCTCCCTTTGGCTTGTCACCCGTGGAGTTTTCCTGAGGGTGGATTTGGGCCCTCTGGGGCTCCTGCTGGTCCGCAGGAACTCTAGAGTGGAACTGAGGTGGGCCCAGGCTGCCCTTGGGCGGGGCTTCCTTGCGCTGGTGTCTCTGGAGCAACTCTTGCCTTGAATTTGGCTCCCCAGTGGGTAGAGATAGCATTCCCTGGTCTCCCTTTGGCGGGACAACAGTGGAGTTTCCTGAGGGTGGATTTGGGCCCCCTGTTGCTCCTGCTGGTCCACAGGAACTCTGGAGCGGAACAGACCCCTCATTATTTTAAATGAGACAAATACTGATGCATTTTCTACCTACTGAAAACCCCCAACTAACTTCTCTGAATGTTATCAACACACTCATAAATAAGCCAAATGTTTTCAAATTGTTGCCTCATATAAGTCCTGATTAATTCTAAATTTTGGGTGCTCCTAAGTTAAGGTTTCTTCTTTCTCTTCTTTGGGGAGGGAAAAGTGGCTTTCCACTACCCTTCTATGATCTTTGGCTGAGTTATGAATTAAATTGACAGAGTACTGTCAATAATTTTATGAATTATAAATTATGAATGACTAATAAGTATGAATTATTATCTAATAATTCTTATGAATTATAAGACAGAATAATAGGGAAAAAATTACGTGCCCACATATACATTATATGGGAGTCGTGTGCATGAGAGTCAGAAAAGGGCCAGATGATTAGAACTGATTAGTAGATTGTTCCATAGCCCACTGAAGATGTATTTCTATGGAAACAAAAGCAAAAGTTAATGATTACAGCAGACCATAAACCAGTTTCTTGAATTTAGAGAGCAACCAGTGGAGAAGATTTCTAGACGTTGGGCTTAAAGCATCTGTTGCTGTTTGAGTATGTCTAAATAACTCACAGGGCCAACAGGCATGAAGGTTATACAGATATGAGCTTTTGTGGTGATCTTTTTTGAAGTTTATGTCAGATCACTCAGCTTCAGCTAGCAGGGCTTTGGGGAAAAGGAAGATTTTCTTCTTTGTGATTCCACATCAAGAGGGTGTAAGAAATTTGAAACGCTACTTTGCTTGTCATAGCCAGATATTGCAGTAACTAGGAAGACTTGAGAGATCAGTCCAGTTTATAGGTAGAATAACAAAACCTCAAAGAACAAGACTAGAATCTAATAATGGGTATACTTTTAAAATATGCTTTGTTGGACTTTTTAATAGAATGGGCTTTTATTTTTTATTTTATTTTTTTGGTACCAAAGATTGAACTCAGGGTTATTTGACCACTGAGCCACATCCCCAGCCCTATTTTGTGTTTTATTTAGAGACAAGCTCTCACTGAGTTGCTTAGCGCTTCCTTGTAGCTAAGGTTGGCTTTGAACTTGGGTTTCTCCTATCTCAGGCTCCCAAAGTGCTGGAATTACAGGTGTGGGCCACCATGCCTGGCTCAGATTGGGCTTTTAAAAGCCTCTCATGGCTAGGAGCCAAAGACTTGGCGTCAGACATGACCTGCAGTACCTATGGATTTGGATGAATTCCTCTTTGTCAGACTATCTTAAGGTTTCTAAGCCTGCCAGAATATGAAATTTCTTGCTCACGTGTTAGGAACCAAGTAAGGGAACCATATATGTTCCAGGTACCATGCCAGTTCTCCCCAAAACCCTAAGGGGCTTTTATTGTCTCCATAAAGTCAGCTTTAGTTCCTTAAAATTGCTCATATCCGATTCTATACACATACTCAAATATGACATTGTAGTCAAAGCTTTGGTAGTATAAACAGTGTTTCTAATTGAATCTTGTTAAAAGAACAGATTCTTCTTGAACTTATGCAAATACAATATTGCCATAAAAATTAGAATACCCACAAACAGTATTGGAATTCTTGAGGGATCAAGTATGGAGAATTCTGTTTTCAAAAATATACCCTATCAGATTTCTTGTAAGCTTTAGAAAACTAAAGAGAAGAGAGAGAAAAATTTCCTCAAATATGAAAAACAAAACATTAAACCATAATCAGGGCATCAAATAATGAAGTCATGAAAACCCCCATAATTTCTTTTTACCAATTTATTCAGTTTTGTGTACTTGTTCTGCTGGATCTTTAATTAGCAGTTTTACGAACTAATGAGTTTCTTCATTAGAGTTCTGGAGGTTCTTACCCAACTAATGTTACCTTATGGTTATCTGAAACTTGAACTTGCCTGAGTCCATTCTGTGAATTTCCTTGAACACACACCATTTTAGGATTGTATTACTTCAAAAGCTTTCAGGGGGGCATGCAAATGAAATAGTTAACTTTCTGTGGATGACAAAACATTTAAAATGGCCATGATTTTAGAGATCTGATAAAAGTTTATTATAATGCCATTGTTAACTTTGGTTATTTCTATGACATATAACATTTTAATGTAATAATTAGAATTATGACTGAAGACCTTATATGAGACATTTAAAATATTTCTAGGAATTTCATAAAATTTGTGAAATAATTTTTAATAACATATGTTCATAAAGTAACCTAAAGAAGGTTTAGCATCATTCATTTATTCTACAGTGCTTCCCATATAATTTAAAATATCAGATGTACCTAATTAATTAAAAATCTCTTCATAAGAACAGAGTACAGATTCTTTTGAGATATGCTCAGGGGCCCTGTGGAAAATCTCAAAGTAAGTTTGAGGTTAAAAAACAAAACAAAACAAAAAACCCTTAGATTTGATTTTGTCAAAAATATCAAAAGGTTAAAACACTTGATTAAATGGGATCACAGGGCACTGTAAAATAACATTAGAGTAACACAAGATTTTGAAGGCAAATACTAAAAAGTCACATAGTTGGTAAAAACCTTAGTTCTTTTAATATTGAAATGGCTCAGTTTTCAAAACCTGATAAAGAGAATGTGAAGCACAAGAAATTGATTAAAACCATTTTTTTGTTTTCTAGGCAGAATAATTAAAAATTAAACTGTCAGGAGACCAATAATTCAAGAAATATTGTCATTTAAAAAATACCAAATTCTTGTTTTGCATCAATATAGTTTTTAATATTACAGTTCATTTTTTAAAAACACTTATAAGTTCATTCAATTTTAGTCAGTTTGACCACATATGGTTCTCTTTCCCACCTTCTACATAGTTTTTGACTTTCCTTCAGTCATTTATTGTGAAACCTTTAGGTAACCTTCAAACTACACAAAATTACTCCTTTATTGAAGAAAAATCCTCATTCCTTAAAATGTTCCATACTGAAAATATCTGATTTTCCTTATATACTTTGTATAAGGTGTTTCCCTTATTATTTATAATAGTTTTAATTACATACATTATATTTTTAACTCTTACTCTAATTTCCAGTGGAAAATGTAGGAAAAGCGATGATGAAGTCTGTTACCTATCAATATTTTATGAATAGATCATTTCATTATGTCTGAAAACATAGTTCCATTTTTTACTGGACCCAGGTCCAGCTGCTCACTGCTTGAAAACCAGTACTTGTGAAATGAAAGTTGTTGGGAAGGAAATCAGTTTTATTAAAGGATTGGCCCTAGGGAGATGGAGGGGCTAGGATCTCGAAGCTCCATCTGAACTCAGGTACACTAAAGGGATTTTATAGAGGTGCACGCAGCAGTAGGCAGGAAGACTATGTGTGGAATGGGGTCTTGTCTTCCAGAACATGTTTTATAAAATTCTTAGTTCAATCTAAGAACAAATGTGAACGTGGAAGTGCAGTATCCATTACTCCATATATACCAAGCACAGTAGTAAAACAAACAAAACCCCACATATTTAACTTGTAGATTCTTTCTTTTGTCAGGACTGCCTGACATGCACATTGCTGTGAAAACAGTTAATATGGAAATAACTTCAGATAATCAATTAGCTTTAACACTTCATGAAATGTTCCATGAGTAATCCATCTAAGCACAACGTTTTTTTCTTAGTGCTTTGTAGTTATACATAGTTGTTGGGTTCATTTTGACAAAATCATACATGCATATAATTTGGTTTACTCCATTTCAGTCCCAGTCCCCTACTTTCCCTCCCCTCCTCCATCCCTGTATTCTCCTATACCGATCTTCCTTTCTTTCATTTATTATTATTATTTCTTGTACCAGGGATTGTACTCAGGGGTACTTGACCACTGAGCCACATCCTCAGCCCTATTTTGCATTTTATTTAAAGACTGAGTCTCACTGAGTTGCTTATTGCCTCACCTTTGCTGAGGCTGGCTTTGAACTTGTGATCCTCCTGCCTCAGCCTCCCGAGCCGCTGGTATTACAGGTGTGTGCCACCATGGCCAGCTTATTTATTTATTTTTGATTGTTACTTTTTACTTATACATAAAGGTAAAATTTCTTGTGGTATATTTATACATGCACATACTGTGATTTTGTTAAATTTATTCCACATTTCTTTCCCTTTCTTGTCCCTTCTCCTTCCCTCTTGATCTTCCCTATATCTTTATGATATCTGATCCCTTTCTTTCCCCTTATTTTGCTCTAGCTTCAGCATAGGAGAGAACATATTCAATCCTTGATTTTCTGAGTCTTGCTTATTTCACTTAGCATGATGTTCTCTAGTTCCATCCACTTATGGGCAAATGCCATAATTTCATTCTTCTTTATGGCCGAGTAAAACTGCATTGTGTATATATGCCACATTTTCTTAATCTACATATGTATTGATGGGCATCTGGGCTGGTTCCTTAATTTGGCTATTGTGGATTGTGCTGCTATAAACATTAATGTGACTGTATCATACTATGCTGATTTTAGTTCTTTGGGATATGGTGGTCATATGGCGGTTCCATTCCTAGGTTGTTTGAGGAATTGCCATACTGCTTTCTGGAGTGGTTGTACTAGTCTGCAGTCCCACCAACAATGTAGGAGTGTACCTTTCCCCCCACGTCCTTGCCAGCATTATTATTTGTATTCTTTTTTTTTTTTTCATCCATACTTGTCATTTATTAGTCTTCTTGTTTGGAGCAAAAGGCAAAGAATTCTCAAATACCACCACCTAAGCACCTGTTTCAAATTAAACATCAGCCTTCACCTTGCAAAATAATTTTTTGATAATTAAGTAAATTGCAGAAGACCTAGATCAGTTGCTTTTTTCTTCCTGGAGAAGTCAGCAGGATAACTGCACCCTAAGTGCTTCTTTCTATGTTGAATCTGAAAGGTGGAACAAAAGAGAAGCAGTCTTTTCCATTCCAAACCATGGAGGTAATGTGTAGAAAGGTATCCATATTTCAGTAGGGAAAGTGGCTGGATAAAAGAAGCAGGCCTACCCGCTCTAGAAGACAACATAGAAATACCTGCCACATCCTGAGTTCAGAATTTTGTTTTGAGATGAATATAAAAGCACCTGAAGGTCAAGAAAGTGTTCATCCTGTGTGATAAGGATTCTCGCACGGTCCATCACGCGCAATCGGCTTCCCGAGGGCCTGCCCGCCCCCGGCCCAGAGGCCAAACGGCCAAATGGCCGAGGTACTCCTCACTCCGCCATCTTCGCTTCTTCTCACGTCTGCCATTATTTGTATTCTTAATAATTGCTATTCTGATTAGAGTCAGATAAAATCGTAGTATTGTTTTGATTTGTGAAACACAAATGATGGCTATAGATGTTGAACATTTTTTGGCCATCTGTGTTTATTGTTTTGAGAAGTATCTGTTTAGTTCTTTTGCCCATTTACTAATTGGGTTATTTGCTTTTTGGTGTTAAGTTTTTTTGAGTTCTCTACATATTCTGTATATTAATCCCTTTCAGAGGAGTAGCTGGCAAAGATTTTCTTCCATTTTATAGGCTCTTTCTTCACGCTATTAGTAGTTTCCTTTGATGTGCTGAAGTTTTTTAATTTGATCATATCCCACTTATTGATTCTTGGTTTTATTTGAGCTTTAGGGGTCTTGTTAAGAAGTTGGTGCCTACACCAGTATGATGGAGCCAAGCATAACTCTTAATATTAAGCATCAAGTAAAAATAACATAAACTTATTTGAGTAAAAAATAGGTAGAATAAAAGTTATGTTTGCATTTTTTTCTTTTTTGGAGTACTGGTAATCAACCCAGAAAATGATGGTATTTTTTAATATCTTTATTTTGTTTATTTAGTTTTTTTTTTTTTTAATGTGGTGCTGGGGATCGAACCCAGTGCCTCACACATGTGACGCAAGTGCTCTGTCACTGAGCTACAGTCCCAGCCCAAATGATGGTATTTAATGCCTGAAGTTTATAAACTCTTTCTTTGAGATCTACTCTAGAGATTTACTCAGTTCTCTTGAGCTTCCTCTGTATATATTTGAGGTATACATGCTAACAGACTTCTTTTTATTTTTCTCTTGTTAATTTGTCTTTTGTTACAGGGAATCTCTGTAAAAAAAGAACTATAAAGGGTAGAAAAGTATTTTTCACCCCTATACTAGCCACTATGGAGCACTTAAACTATGACTAGTATGATTCACTGAATTTTAAATTTCATTTAATTTAATTTTTAAATTTTAAATTTTTATATTTTAAGAATATTTTTTAGATGTTGATGGACATTTATTTTTATTCATTTATTCATATGTGGTGCTGGGAATCATCAAGCTCAATGCGTCACACATGCTAGGCAAGTGCTCTACCACTGAGCCACATTCCCAGCCTTTAAATTTCTTTTAATTTTAACTGTAGGTTTTAGGTGCCTAAACTTGTTCCCTCTGTGTATTTTCCCGTAATGCATGTTTTCCCATTGTTGTTGTTATTATTAATTTGTGGCGTGGGTACTCTACCATTGATCTATACCCCTTCAGGCTTTTTTAAATTTTTGAGACAGGGTCTTTCTAAGTTGCTTAGGCTGGCCTAGAACTTGTGATTATCCTACCTTTTATGCCTCCTAAGTAGCTGGGATTACAGGCAGGTGCCACTGCACATAGCCCCAATGTTATTATTAAACATATTGCAAAGTTGGAAGAATTTTACAGTGTTCAGTCCTAATAATTATCACCGAGGTTCTACCATTAATGTTTTATTATACTTGTTTTTTAAACACTCACTCATCTGGGCATTTCATTATGAATCCTTTTTTAAAAATACATGTTTCAAAACATCAGTATTCATGTCCCTACATACCTTAACATGTACATCACCGACTTTTGTGTGTGTAAAAACTAACATACAACGAAATGTGCACATTTTAAATACGTACACTTGCTGAAATTTTATAGCTGCATGTACCTGTGTAACTCATACCTCTATCAATATTAGAGTATTATTAGCACCTTCCAAAGTTCCCTGTTGCCTCTTTACAGTCTGTCATTTTTTTCCTACCTTCCCAGGCAACCACTGTTCAGACTTTCCTGCGATATCCTTGAGCAAAGCACTGTGAAAAGCTTAACATCATGCTCACTGTACAGGAAAAGTGCTTTGGCTACTTAGTTTCCATATGCATCTGCTATAGTTCGAGTGTGTCCCCTAGAAATTCATGTGTTGGAACCTTAATTTAATTCCTCAATATAGCAGTATTGGGAGGTAGAGCTTCACGAGAAGTGTTTGGGTCATGGGAGTGGAGCCCTCATGATTGGATTAACGCCATCTCTCAGAAATAAGTGAATTTTAGGTCTTTGAGAACTGGATTATTTACCGAGAGCTAGTTATTATAAAGTCAGGCTGCTCCTTGTATTTTGCCTCTTTTACACATGCCTGCTTGCCCTTCCAACTTAGGCTTTATTTGGAAATAGCACAGGGCCCTCACTCACAGATGCAACCTTTGGTTTTGGACTTTCTAGCTTCTAGAACTTTGAGCCAAAATAATCTCCCTTTTAAAAAAAATAAAAGTCTTAGGTATTCTGTTACAGCCACAGAAAATGGACTTATATGTATTTCAATTCCAGTACAACAAAACAACTATTCTATTTGTTGTGGTCTGAATGTTTGTGTCCCCCTAAAATTAATATGTTGAAACCTAAGTTAGTGTGATAGTATTAAGAAGTAGGGCCTTAAGGAAATGACTGAGCCCTCATGAATGGAATTTGTGCGCCAATGAAAGGGTTTTGAGGAAGCTTTGCTCCCTCTACTATGTGAGGATTCAGTGAGAAGGGACATCTATGAGGAATGGGTGCTTATCAGACACTGAATCTGCTGGTATCTTGACATTGGGCTTCCCAGACTCTAGAATTGTGGGAAATAAATGTTGTTTATTAGTCATCCAGCTTAGTTTTTTTTTTTTTTTTTTTAATTTTTGGTACCATGGATTGAACTCAGAGGCACTCAACTACTGAGCCACATCCTCAGCCCTATTTTGTATTTTATTTAAAGACAGAGTCTCACTGAGTTATTTAACACCTCACTTTTGCTGAGGCTGGCTTTGAACTTGGAATCCTCCTGCCTCAGCCTCCTGAGCCGCTGGGATTATAGATGTGCACCACTGCGTGCGCCTGACTAGCTTTTGATATTTTTGTTATAGTAATCAAAACAATTTTCTTCATGGCAAGATATAGCTATCTTTCTTATAAATACAGAAGTTCTCGTCTATATCCTAAATGAGAAGACAATGTAGTTTAAATAGTCATACATCTATTATTGTCTATATTAATTACTACTCTTATTCTATCAGTGTTTTACTCAGTATTCAGTTATATAAAGACTAAATTTTAAAGTTAATTTCAACAACTCCTATTTAAAATAAAAATGAATTAGAAGAATGCATTTAATACAGTGGATTCAGGAAATTATATTCTATGAAGTCATTGCAAACACTGAATGAAGAAGTTTTGAACTATGCATTGCTTTTAAGGGAAAATAACATGGGTAAGTTGTTGCAAGCTTCAGGTCACAACATTTTTGTCAACAGATCAAGACAACTTTGTTTTCTGTGTGTTTCTGCTAAAAGGAACCTTATTTAAGATATAATGTTGAATCATTAATATTGATTGCCCATCCACCAGCACTATCATGCATACCTGAAGAACACTTACACACAGTTTCTCTGTAAGGCACATTACAGCATTCCTGTGCTTTGAAACACCAGACTACACTTCAGTACTATGCTTGGGAGCCTTTTAAAAATGGTGAAATTACCAAGATGAAGCACAAAATATGACACTAAATGTCCCATGGAAAGGACCCTTATTTATAATAGGAAAGCTGAAACAAGGCAGTGTTACTTGTTTGACTTCAGCTGGGAACAACGGGCTCAAGATTTTTGCTGTATGCATGTACACCTGTTTCCAAATGGCTGTAAAGGTACTGTGAGTACAAATGAATTTCATTCGGTGGGTGAATTCACATAGAATCTGAATTATGAGGGCTGCCTGTATGTATATAGTTAGTATACCGTGGGCTCTGTGTCTGTGGTTTCTGCCAACCATGAATATAAAACATTCAGAAAAAAAAAATGGCATCTATACTGAAGATTTATAGACTTTTTCCCTTGTCATTATTCCCTAAATGAAAAAGTATAGCAATTAACAGCATTTATATTGTATAGATCTAAAGATCTATAATTACAGATCTAGAAATGATTTAAAATATACCAGAGGATATTTTTAAGTTATGTACAATTACCATGCCATTTTCTAATAGGAACTAAGGTATATGTGGATTTTGGTATCCACAGAGGTGGTGGTGGTGGAGGAGGAGGTACAGTTGTCCAAGAACTAGTTCCTTTTGAATGTTGAAGGATGACTATGTAAATAAACACACATGTATAACAAGCAAAGAGAAAATGTGCTAAGCTACTGTAGTCCTTGTGTCTGTATGTGGTCAAGAAGTCATAGGTGATATATGTGGTTTCCTTCATGAACTATCTGTTCTGTACTTCTCTTGTCTTTAGGTGGAATCCCTGCTTCTCTGGCTCTTTTTTACTCACAAACTTTCCTTCTTGAAGAGTCTTAATTGTTCTGCTTGATTTTTGGTTGCTGTAGTTTTTTAAATTTACCTTTAGTATTGGGCATGGAAGTTCTAAGATGTGCCCTAGAGGATCTGTTGAGTTCCACTTAGCTTGCTTTCCCTCCACTGTTTGAGCAACCTCATTTCTCCTTGGTAATTGGACCAATTTTTCAAATCAGTAGAACTGGCCAGTTTTTTTGCCTGTTGTTTTCAGTGGCATGGGGAATACAAAACGGCCAGGAGGCAGTCTCACTGTCCAATTCATTGGAAATGTGTGTATGTGGTAAAACCAGTTAATCCCAAGGGTATGTGCACATTGCATATCTCCTTTGGTGTGAAATGAGTTCCTTGATGAGATGGTGCTGTATGGAATGCTGTGATGGTGGATAATGCATTCGGTGTCTATGAATGGTGTGCTGGCAGAAGCATTATAGGCAAATTCATATTGAGAGTATGAGAAGGAAATCTATTATGAAAGAGAACCAGATAAAATCAATGTGCTATCAGGTCCCTGGATGTTCTCCTCTCTCCACCAGAGATGCCATATTGGGAACCTGGTGTTGTGCTCTGGTGTTGGTAGATTAGATACCAGCAATAACTTTAATCAGGTCAGTTTTGGTAAGGACCCATTCAAAGCCTCCATCTTTGCCACCATGGCCATTTTATTCATGGGTCCTTTGCACAAGTACTTGCACAGTGGGCAGGGAAATTGAGTGATACACATAGACCATGTAATTTTATCTTCCTGATGCCTTTTATAGTTGATGTGTTCACTTAGTTTCTGATAGTTAAATACTGGTACTTAAGCTTCTACTACTCCAGGATCCCATCATCCCATTGAAATCAAGAAGCCCATCTCAGTGGTGGCATCCCTCCACAGTCATAGCTGTCCTATAGAGTGAGTGACCACAGAGATTTGACAAGGTTGCAGATGGTCTCTCAGCAACACATTTCTCAATGCTTTAATAAAGGGAGTGTCTTCTGGATTGTTTCACAGAACAAAGGTGGGAGGTTGGTGTGTAGGTGACAAATGATAAATCTAGTTCAACATTCCTGTCTTTCTCAGTATTTGGGTCCCTCCCTCTTATCATGTTAGGCAAACTCTGGAATCTCTGCCTTAATAAATGTAGACCATTGTTAATCCAAATTTCTGTCAGCTGACCAAGTAAATTATTAGAGCCATCATTAGCTGCATGAGTTAACACATTCAATATAGGATCTTTAGTATATGATCAGATCATAAATATTTTATGTTTCACAGGCCATATGGGTTTTGTCACAACTACCTAACTCTGCTGTTATGCCATAAAAGCAGCCATAGACAATATGACCCATTCATTAATGGGTATGACTGTGTTCCAGTAAAATTTTATT
This sequence comes from Geosciurus inauris, assembly GCA_004024805.1. Taxonomy (NCBI): domain Eukaryota; kingdom Metazoa; phylum Chordata; class Mammalia; order Rodentia; family Sciuridae; genus Geosciurus; species Geosciurus inauris. The sequence goes on from PVHX01008000.1 coordinate 58,318, forward strand.
TACAAAAACAGTTTCTGATCTCTGCTCTAGTAAGTGTGCACTCATCTGTGAGTTAGACCCAGTATAGTGTTTCATTTCACTTTCCTTCGTCTAGCACCTTTAGGATCCATTCTCATACATGTTCTGTAGGGTTCTGCTTATTTATCAGCAAAGACTTACAGTTCTTTTGCTATGTCCTTTGAATCATAGTGTATATCTGTCTCCTGAGAGCCTGCTCAGATTTGACTCGAATTATAGTTAGATAATAGGAGTAGTTATGGTGAGTTTTGAGAATAATGTGTCCCTTTTTTAAGCCTTCTTCTCCATAAGATTGTCTTAGGGTTTTTGAGTAGGATTGAAAGGCTAGTCTCCTCAGACAAGGAAGATAGGCTTATAAGGACTTGGGATTTGTTATTTTTCTCTGTTTTAGTGTGTTCAGAGGAATCAACCTCACATTACAGTCCGTATTTTCACCATTTCTGCCATTATGGTTAGGTATTGCAGGTACTTGGCCTTCTAGGATATCTGTCTCAGCACTTTGTTATGATCAACCACAAGTAGTAGCTTAGTTGTGATTCCAGTACTTGCAATGGATTACCAACATTTCATTTGGTAAGGAGCTCAGAACTACACTCAAGCTCCAAGGGTACTGCCAACCCAGTCCTCAAATCCCCTTTTTGTGGGTCTATCTCCTGGGAATACCAAAACCACTTAATTGTGTATTAGTTTGGGTCCATTCAGGAGCCAAAGCACACGATAATAAAAAAGGAAAGGCTTACTGTAAAAAATTAGTAAGATAAGATAGGAGAGTAACTCAGGATGCAAAGAGAATGCTAAAAGATATTCCAGAGCTGAGAGACAGACCTAAGGAAGAGCCAACTTGGAAGAGGGGCCCTTTCTTAAGTCTGGGGTTCAGGCCTCATTGGATAAGCTGTAGTTGTAGCCTGAGTTTGCTAATGGTGAAATTTGCTGAGTTGCTGCCATAGTAGCTGGGCAGATAGGAAACAACCCTCTCAGGTATAGGTGAGCCAAAGCTGGTTGGCTTATATGTAGAAGTGGCTGGGCACTGCTATGGGTATGTGCAGTGTCCTTGTTATGATGTGTGCCTGGGCCAAGGCTGGCAGGTTGTTGAGGGGCTGGGCCTCTGGACATATGGCTAGGGCAGAGTACCACTGGATGACCTCCCCATACATATACCATGTAGCAGAAGTGACATAACAGACCATGTAGCAGGAGCCAGAAAAAAATAAAATGCAGCAAGTAGAACCAGGAAGTGTCCTTCCTGCAGTTCTCTTCAGTGCCCTTTACTGACAGAACATAACATTGTGCTCAGTATAAAAGAAGAAATGCTTAAAAACTCTAGTCCATTATTGTAGTGCAGCTGCTCAAGGAGGAATTCAGAGTTAAGAGGCAATTTGTTGGTAATTAGCCTGGTCAGTCAGATCATGTTATTCTACTCAAGACACTTCAGAAACTCTGTTTTTAATCAAGAGAAAAATCTAAAACTCTACATAATCATTCCTCTTATTTCTGTAACCTCATATCACTCTCTGTTGGCTGTGCTGCACTTGTCCAGGCCTACTTTCTGTTTCTGGAACATAACTGTGCACTCTTGGCTTAGGGCCCTTACATTGGCTGGTCCTTCTTGGAAAGCTTTTTTCCTAGATCTCTGCATGATGAGTTCCTCACTTCTTTTAAGTCGCTTTGATGTCAGCTTCTCAATGATGCCTGCTCTTGATCCCCTTATTTACTGTGTCTGGCCCCACCACCCTGTACTCTTATATTTTTTTGTAGTTGTGGATGGACAGAATGTCTTTATTTGTTTTTATTTTTATGTGGTGCTAAGGATTGAACCCAGTGTCTCGTGCATGCTAGGCAAGTGCTCTACCACTGAGCTACAGCCCCAGCCCCCATCCTATATTCTTAATCCTCTCAAATCACTTCACTTTTTCCATAGTACTTTTTACCTGACATAATTTATGTATTATTTCCATCTCCTCCCACCATGATGTCAAGTACACTTAACTCAAATACCTAGAACAATGTCTGGTTCATTGTAGTGCTCAGTAACTTGAATAATAAGATGACATTCTAGCTTAATTTTGTTGTTCAAAATATTTTTACTCTAGTATTATGCAATTATTCTTTTAGTTTGTACACTGGCTATATTCTTTTGACTGGTTAGGTTGATATGGGTATATTTGGGGGCTTCTTTTACTCTATAAAATGAAAGACTGTTTGGGTTTAGTGGTTACTTCCTCTAGGATTTTTAGCTTCTGTGGCTTTTCTCTTCTCAGCAGATGACTAAGCCAGATAACTAAGTTTTTGTTTTTGAGAATTAAATTTTGTTCATGGAAAATTAACTGATTATTTATTTATTTTTAGGTGCTGAATGTGGAGTAAATGCAGATGTTGAGAAACATCTTGAATTGGGCAAGAAATTACTTGCAGCTGGACAGCTAGCTGATGCTTTATCTCAATTTCATGCTGCAGTAGGTTTGTATTATAAACCAAATCACTCAGTGGATGTTTTAATGAATTCTAATTAATAGCTGTTTTTATGGCTAACATTTCAAATAAAAATTATTTTATGTTAAAGAAAACACTAAAAATATTTGCAGTATTCTGGATGAAATAGAGTAATAAATGTGTAATTCTTGAATGCATATGTATATAACATAAGAGGTAATGAGACTTTCTATAAGTACCAAGAATAACTCAACATTTGGACAGAAAACTTAATGTATTAAATAGATTTCTGTTTTCTTATGCAGATTTCACCTAAAGCAGTTTAATTTTCTTGGTGACTTGGGCTATCAGTATGGTAATTACTTTGATGCCCTTGGAAGATTCTGTGGTTCATTGGTCAAATTCCAACCACTCTTGATGCTGTTACTTCTTTTTGCTTACTTGTGTCTGTCTGTAGCATCAGCTGTTATTGCAGCTTTTAATCTGTTATGACTGAAAATGAGATGACTACAATAAGTAGGTTCAAAGTGAGGGCTTGAAGGGTTTCCTTATGAATCACTGCATCAACTTTTATGCTAGGATTTTTTTGATTTTGGCTTTCCTCAGAGGCCTTTTTGACTTACACATTTCATCTTGATTTGTAATAATTTAAGAGAGACTAGTCAACAACTTGACAGGTAAGGAGGTGGTTTATTTTTTAATAAGTTACAGTTGTGCTTCCCGAAGAATTATCATCCCATTGTTATTTTACTATAAAAACAAAAGGCAGGTAGGTTTTGATCTGGCAATAATTTTCTTCAACTCATATTTTTATTGATGTTATTAGCTCTCTGGAATAATAGAAAACATACATTTTAATCTTTTTCTTTATCATTTGATAATACTGTGACGTTAGTTGGTCCAGTTATATAAGACATTGTAGACTTAAATAAATTACCTGCAGATTCCTAATGGTTTTCACTGTGCCACCAAAGGAATTTATGTGAAGATTAGGTGAGAATAATGAATACACAGTGTTTTTTTGGAAGTAGGATATAACCATACATATAAAATATATAGCAATAAATCTAAATTTTTTCTCTAGAGATTAACTTTTCTAAAAATGGATTTGATATATACATAAGAGTTTTCTTAACTATGTGGAGTTTCCACTAGGAATTTTACATATCAGTGATTAACTTACCTTGAGAGGTAGTAGTTACTTGGTACAACAATTTGCACAAGTTATTTTTCTCTAAGGGCCATTTACTGTATGACCACATCATTACTAAGTCTGCACTTTTTTTTGTGATTCACTGTCATCAGTGCTGCAGTATGATAATTTAAATTTTATTTAGTTATTGTCTTCAAAAAGCATTTCTTAAAATACCTATTTTAGAATATTTGCAGAAATTTATTCTTTCTACCTATTATGTACTTTATGATTTGTTTTTTTAAAATTTTATTTTTATTTTTATTAGTTATACATGACAGTAGAATGTATTTTGACATATTATACATATAAGGAGTATAACTTCCCATTCTTCTGGTTGTAAATGATGTGGAATTACATTGGTCGTGTATTCATATGTGCACGTAGGAAAGTAATAATGTCTGATTCATTCTATTATCTTTCCTATTCCCATTCCCCCTCCTTTCATTCCCTTTTGTCTAATTCAAAGAATGCTTTTTAAGTCTCACATTTAGCAGAAATGTCAGGGGCTATGGCACATTGTTAAAGTAATTCAAGATGACTATTTTTGGTTTACCAATGCAATATAAAACTGACTTCCTTCCTTTTTTCTCTCCCTCCCCCCCTCCCTCCTCCCCTTCCTCCTTCCTTCCTCCTTCCTTCCTCCTTCCTCCCTCCCTCCTCCCTCCCTTCCTTCCTCCCTCCCCAGGGCCTTGTACATGCTAGGCAAGCACTCTACCAACTGAGCTATATCCCCAGCCCCTGTATAAGTCTTCTTGAGATGACTCTTCCCAAAAATACCCAGTAAAATATCATTCACTGAAAAATATAAACAGTAAAGGTGAATCATGGGTAATTGGTGAAATTGAGTAAAAGGAGGATTTGAAATACTGTTAGTACATTCCGAATTTGAGTAGCAGCGTTATTTTATTATGATTTGGCTAATAGCAGTGATTCTCAAGTGGGGTACAGAATATAATCTCTGAGGAAGACTGGTGTAGTTCAAGAACATTATTTTCATTTATGTAAAACATGGATTATTTATAATAAAATATAGGAAATAAAGTTTAAACTTAATATGATGGGAATATAAAGTTTATTAAAACATACTGAATATATATTGGCCTTTTGGAACTATTCTGAGGTGTGCGTATGTGTTCATCAGAAAATAACTTTTTCAGAGCTTTGAAAATATAAGTTGATTGTGATATCACCTATGTTTTAGTGCATTGCTTGACTACAAAAATGTTCATTAAATGTTTATTCATTCACTAAAATATTTACATTCACTAAAATGTTTATACTTTTCAATTTCTGAATATGGTGATACACTTTATTTCTTTTAACTTCTGTGATTAGGAAATTGCTGTTAGTTTGTAGTAGAATTTGGCTAGTAGTACTATATTAATGGGTTATTTTTTATTATAATGCCACCATTGGCATTTATTTAAGATTGTGATACTTATTTCCATTTTCATAAAATTGCTTGGTATGGCTTAAAAGTTACATGGGCATGGTACTTCTTATGATTACGTTATTTATACAATAAGAGTTTTATGTATTAAAACTTAATGAATTAAATTATTATTTCCATATTGTGGTACAGATCTATTAGTGATTTGAGTTAAAATTTTTTTTTGGTATCTGGCATATAAATAATTTTTTGGCAGGAGATTTAAGGTTTGGAACTGACTGAGACATATTCTTTATCTGTTGGAAACTGACATACAGGAGTGAGGGTTATCGTATTTCAAATAGTTTCCTGATATAGTTCTATTTCATTGTCATGAGGTAGACACAAATTGTTGAGATTTCTCATTAGAAAAAAAGTACAATGCAGATATGAAGGATGCCCTACATCTTATTCCAGTTGCATGGTCTTATGAGGATAATGAACCCTAGGGTCTGAAATTATTTCATTGATAGATCCTAAAGAGTGTCCTTCGAGGGGCTGGGGTTATGGCGCAGTGGTAGCGTGCTCACCTAGCACGCGTGAGGCCCTGGGTTCGATCCTCAGCACCACGTAAAAATAAAATAAAGATATTCTGTCCACCTACAACTAAAAAATAAATAAATATTAAAAAAAAAAAAAAGAGTGTCCTTCGATATATACGGCATGAACGAATGTGTAAAGTGGTAAACTGAAAGGTAGGGATGTCTGAAATAAGAAGCAAAAAATATGTTTTTCATTTGCTTGGTAAGAAAACCAGTATTACTCTTCAAAGTTTTGCTCCTTCATAAAACAAAATCAGTATCTACATTTATATATCATTAAACATGTCATGTGCTTTTTTATAATATTGGAGCCTCACTTGTAAACTGGGGAGACAGACATTACTATTTACATTTGGCAGAAGGAAAAAAAGAGTGCTCCAGTGGTTTTCCAAAAGTCATATTCTAGTTCCAAAGATTGTGATCTTCTTGAGTATAGGTATAAATGTTTGAATGAAGGAGTAGAGTTGAATTAGCTGGGAGCAAGAATAAGTTTTCTATATCTAGGCAGTGGAATTATTTCATCTACATTCCATCACCAGTATTTATAACATCATTTGTAATTGGCTTTCTAGTGTATCTTTGTCACTTAGTAGACTTAATGTCTTTTTTTTTTTTTTTTTTTTTGGTGGTACTGGGTATTCACCTCAGGGCATTTTCCCACTGAGCTATATCTCTAGCCCTTCAAAGATTTTTTAAAAATTTGAGACAGGGTCTTGTGAAGTTTCCCAGTCTGGCCTGGAATTTGTGATCCTCCTGCCTTAGCCTCCCAAATTGTTGGGATCACAGGCATGTCCCACCATGCTTGGCCTTATTGGCTTTTATTAAGGCTAATTTCTACATATTTGAATTGTTTGATGGTTATTTTGATTTGTTAGGAAAGTGACTCCACACCTCAAAACAAATTGATATTCATTCATTCATTCAGTACTGGGGTTTGAACCCAAGGGTACTCTACCATTGAGCTACACCCCAGCCCTTCTTATTTTTTATTTTGAGACAGGGTCTCAGTAAATTGCCCAGGCTAGCCTTGAACTTGTGATCCTCCTGTCTCTGCCTCCTGAGTACTGGGATTATTGGCCTATGCCACAACAGTGGGCTGATGCAAATTGATTTTTAATTCATATGTTGATTGTCATTTGGTTCTCCAAGGATATAGATAAAAACAAACTCAGTTTCTTCTATTGTACCCTTACTGCATTACTTCTGTGACTTCTAATCACCAAAATGTGTGGTGATTTCTTTTCACTAGATAATCCTAATATTCTACAGAGACACCAATTAGGTGTCCTTTAATTCAGTTCATTTCTGGCAGTATCTACCTGGAGTAGCATCAGATTCCTCAGGTTGAGAACAAAACTGCGCCCTACTTCTGTTGTCAATTACAAGTTTCATATTGTTTCTATGTGCTGATTTACTGGCTATGAATCCCAGTACCTACCTATAAGTGCCATTACCTCTTCCCTGGGATAAATTAATTTGCTAGAGCAGCTCACAGAACTCAGGGAACCACTTATGTTTCTTAATTTATTATAAAGAATATTACAAAGGATACAAATGAATAGCCAGATGGAAGAGAGAGAGGGCAAAACACGGTAAGGGAGGGTGAGCTTTCTTGCCCTCTCTGGAGGTGCTACCTTCAGGAACATCCAGATGATCAGCTCACCTAGAGCTCTTCTAAATCCTGTCCTTTTGGATTTTTATGGAAGCTTTATTACATAGGCATGAATGATTACATGATTGGCCATTGGTTATCAATTCAATCATATGCTCTTTCACTACTCTGGAAAAGACCAAATATATATATTTTAGAGTACCACAAATTCCTGGATTTTGAGGTTCTACGTTATAAATTTGGGTTCCAATCTCTTAAAAATACCTAAAAACCAGGGGCTGGGGTTGTGGCTCAGTGGTAAAGCGCTTGCCTTGCATGTGTGAGGCACTGGGTTCTATCCTCAGCACACATAAAAATAAATAAAATAAAGATTGTGTCCATCTACAGCTAAAAAAATTTTTTAAAAAATACCTAAAAACTAAATAGTAAAAATAGTGAAAGTGAATGCCTCAGAAATATTGTATGTAGATATTTTTATGTGCATATAATCAGATACTTAATACAAAAACTAGTTGTACATAATTTTCTTTGAGGGGTTTCTTCATGGGTTGGAATGTTCATGTTTTTTCTAAATAAAAGTCAAACGCAATTTTTACGAAAGTCTGCTCTTCATAAGATGCCTAAAGATAGCAATAAGCATTCTGCTTTACTTGGAAGGACTTCATATGGAGTTCAAATATACCATGCCAGGTTTTGAAATAGTCATTACTAATTTCATGTGGGAGAAGGATCTGAATATCTTGGTGAGGTGTGTCTGTTTAATAGCTATTTCTATGTTGACTTCTTTTTTATGTTAAGCAAAAAGGCATTTTTTGTACTTTAAATTTTTTTATTTATTCTAATTAGTTATACATAATAGCAGAATGCATTTTGATTCATTGTACACAAATGGAGCACAACTTTTCATTTCTCTGGTTGTATGTGATGTAGAATCACACCATATATGCAGTCATAAATGAAGCTAGGGCAGTGATGTCTGTCTCATTCCACCATCTTTCCTGCACCCCATACCCCCTCATACCTTGCTCCCCTTTGAACAAATTTCCTCCATTCTTTCTGTGCCAACTCCCCTATTATGGATCAGCATCCACTTATCAGAGAAAGCATTTGGCCTTTGGTTTCTTAGGATTATCTTACTTTGCTTAGTTTGATATTCTCCAACTCCATCCATTTACCTGCAAATGCCATAGTTTTATTCTCTTTTATTGCTGAGTAATACTCCATTGTGTATATATACCACAGTTTCTTTATCCATTCACCTATTGAAGGGCATCTAATTGGTTCCACAATTTAGCTATTGTGAATTGAGCTGCTATAAACATTGAAGTGGCTGCATTACTGTAGTATGCTGTTTTTAAGTCTCTAGGGTATAGCTGGGTCAAATGGTGGTTCCATTCCAATTTTTTAAAGGAATCTCCATAATGCTTTCCAGATTGGTTGTACCAGTTTGCAGTCCCACCAGCAATGTATGAGCGTGCCTTTTCTCCCACATTCTTGCTATAACACTTATTATTGCTTGTATTCTTGGTAACTGCCATTCCGACTGGGGTGAGATGAAATCTTACAGTAGTTTTGACTTTCATTTCGCTAATGGCTAGAGATGTTGAACATTTCTTCATAAGTCTGTTAATCGATTGTATATCTTCTTCTGAGAAGTGTCTGTTCAGCTCCTTGGCCCATTTATTGATTGGATTGTTTGTTTTTTTTGGTGTTAAGTTTTTTGAGTTCTTTGTATATCCTGGAGATTAGTGCTCTATCTGATGTGCATGTGGCAAACATTTGTTCCCAGAATGTAGGCTCTCTGTTCACTTCATTGATTGTTTCTTTTGCTGAGAAGAAGCTTTTAAGTTTGAATCCATCCAATTTATTGATTCTTGATTTTACTTCTTGTGCTATAAGAATCTTGTTAAGGAAGTAAGGTCCTAATCCGACATGATGAAGATTTGGGCCCACTTTTTCTTCCATTAGGCACAGGGGCTCTGGTCTAATTCCCAGGTGCTTGATCCACTTTGAGTTGTATTTTGTGCATGGTGAGAGATAGGGGTTTAGTTTCATTTTGCTGCATATGGATTTCCAGTTTTCCCAGCACCATTTGTTGAAGAGGATATCTTTTCTCCAATGTACGTTTTTGGCACCTTTGTCTAGTATGAGATAGCTGTATTTATGTAGATTTGTCTTCATGTCTTCTATTCTGTACCATTGTTCTACATTGTCTGTTTTGGTGCTAGTACCATGCCATTTTTGTTACTATAGCTTTGTAGTAATGTTTAAGGTCTGGTATTTTGATGCCTCCTACTTTACTCTTCTTGCTAAGGATTGCTTTGGTTATTCTGGGTCTCTTATTCTTCCAAATGAATTTCATGATTGCTTTTTCTATTTATACAAGGAATGACATTGGGATTTTAATTGGAATTGCATTGAATCTGTATAGTACTTTGGGTAGTATGGCCATATGGATTTGACAATATGGATTCTGTCTGTCCAAGAGCATGGGAGATCTTTCTGTCTTCTTCAGTGTCCTGTAGTTTTCATTGTAGAGGTTTTCACTACTTTTGTTAAATTGATTCTCAAGTATATTTTATTTTATTTTTTTTTTGAGGATATTGTGAATGGGGTAGTTTTCCTAATTTTTCTTTCATAGGTTTCATCACTGATGTATAGAAATGAATTTGATTTATGGGTGTTGATTTTATATCCTGCTACTTTGCTGAATTAATTTATTAATTCCAGAAGTTTTCTTTTGGAAATTTTTGGATCCTCTAAGTATAGAATCATATCATTGGCAAATAATGATAGTTTGAGTTCTTCTTTTCCTGTTCGTATCCCTTTAATTTCTTTCATCTGTCTAATTGCTGTGACTGATGTTTCAAAGACTGTGTTGAATAGCAGTGGTGAGAGAGGGCATCCCTGTCTTGTTCCCATTTTTAGAGGGAATGCTTCCAATTTTTTTCCATTTAGGATGATGTTGGCCTTGGGTTTAGCATAGATAGCTTTTACAAAGTTGAGATATGTTCCTACTATTTGTAGTTTTTCTAGTGTTTTAAACATGAAAGGGTGCTGTATTTTTTCAAATGCTTTCTCTGCAGCAATTGATCAAATTGTATGATTCTTTAAGTCTATTGATGTGATGGATTATGTTTATTGATTTCCATATGTTGAACCAATCTTGCATCCCTGGAATGAACCCCAGTTGATCATGGTGCACTATTTTTTTAAATATGTTTTTGTATGTGACTTGCCAAAATTTTATTGAGAATTTTTGCATATATGTTCATCAAGAATATTGGTCTGAAATTTTCTTTCTTTGATGTGTCTGTGTGGTTTTGGTATATGGGTGATACTAGCTTCTTAAATGAGTGTGGAAGGGTCCCCTCCTTTTCTATTTCATGGAATAATTTGAGGAGTATTGGGTATTAATTCTTCTTTGTAGATTTTATAGAACTCAGCTGAGAATTCATCTGGTCCTGGGCTTTTCTTGGTTGGTAGGCTTTTGATGGCGTCTTCTATTGCCTTGCTTGAAATTGATCTGTTTAAGTCATAAATGTCCTCCTGGTTCAGTTTGGGTAGGTCATATGCCTCTAGAAATTTGTCAGTGTCTTCAGGGTTTTCTATTTTACTAGAGTATAAGTTTTCAAAATAATTTCTACTTATCCTCTGTATTTCAATAGAGTCTGTCGTGATATTTCCTTTTTCATCATGAATTTTAGTAATTTGGGTTTTCTTTCTCCTCCTTTTCGTTTGGGTGGCTAAGGGTTTGTCAATTTTATTTATTTTTTCAAAGAACCAGCTTTTTGTTTTATCAATTTTTTGAATTGTTTCTTTCATTTCAATTTCATTGATTTCAGCCCTGATTTTAATATTTCCTGTCTTCTACTTCTTTTCGTGTTGGTTTGTTCCTCTTTTTCTAGGGCTTTGAGATGGAAGAGTCAAGTTATTTATTAGTTGACTTTTTCTTCTTTTAATGAATGCGCTTAATGCAATGAACTTTCCTCTTAGCACTGCCTTCATGGTGTCCCAGAGATTTTGATATGTTGTATTCGAGTTTCATTTATCTCTAGGAATATTTTTTCTCTCCTCCCTGATGTCTTCTGTTATCCATGAGTCATTTGATAGCATACTATTCACTCTTCACATGTTGGAGTAGTTTCTCTTTTTTAGTCTGTCACTGATTTCTAATTTTATTCCATTGTGGTCAGATAGGGTGCAGGGTAGTATCTCTCTCTCTCTTTTTTTGTATTTGGTATGACTTGCTTTGTGACATAACATGATCTGTTTTGGAGAGGGATCTGTGTGCTGCTGAGAAAAAAGTGTATTTGCTTGTTGATGGGTGGAATACTCTATATGTCTGTTAAGTCTAAATTATTGATTGTTTTATTGAGTTCTATGGTTTCTTTGTTTAGTTTTTGTTTGGAAGATCTATCCAGTGGTAAGAGAGATGAGTTAAAGTCACAAGGTATTATGGTTTATTTGATTATTGTACTTGAGAAGGGTTTGTTTAATATACATAGATGCCCCATTGTTTGGGACATAGATATTTATGATTGTTATGTCTTGTTAATGTATGATTCCCTTAAGAAGTATGAAATGTCCTTCTTTATCCCTTTTCAGTAACTTTGGTTTGAATTTCACTTTATCTGATATGAGGATGGAAACTCCTGTTTATGCAGTCCATATTAGTGATACATTTTTTTCCCACCCTTTTGCTTTTAGTCTGTGGATGTCTTTTCCTGTGAGATGAGTCTCTTGAAGGCATCATATTGTTGATGTTTTTTTTTTTTTTTTTTGGCACTGGAGATTGAACTCAGGGGCACTCGACCACTGAGCCACGTCCCCAGCCCTATTTTGTGTTTTATGTAGAGACAGGGTCTCGCTGAGTTGCGTAGCGCCTCGCCATTGCTGAGGCTGGCTTTGAACTGGCAATTCTCCTATCTCAGCCCCCCAAGTGCTGGGATTATAGGCTTGTGCCACTGTGCCCTGCTAATCTATGTCTTTTAATTGATGAGTTTAGGCTATTCACATTCAAGGTTATTATTGAAATATGGTTTGTAATCCTAGTCATTTTGGTTTATTTTTGGTTTTTACCATGACTTGGTTTCTCCTTTGATTGACCTTTCCTTTAGTGTAATTCCTCTTTTTGTAGATTTTCGTTGTTGGTTATCATTTCCTCCTCATGGAATATTTTGCTGAGAATACTGTGTAGTGCAGACTTTCTCACTGTAAATTCTTTTAGCTTTTGTTTATCATGGAAAGTTTTTATTTCATCATCAAATCTGAAGCTCAGTTTTGCTAGATATAAGATTCTTGGTTGGCATCCATTTTCTATCAGAGCTTGATATATGTTGTTTCATGATCTCCTGGCTTTTAGGGTCTGGGTTGAAAAGTCTGCTGAGATCTGAATTGTTTTTCCCCTGTATGTAATCTGATTCTTCTCTCTTGTGACCTTTAAAATTCTTATTGTGCATGCTGGACATTTTCATTATAATGTGCCTTGGTGTAGATCTGTTGTAATTTTGTACATTTGGTGTCCTGTAAGCCTCTTGTACTTAATTTTCCAATTCATTTTTCATGTTTGAGAAATTTTCTGATATTATTTCATTGAAGAGATTGTGCATTCCTTTGGTTTAGAACTTTGTTTTCTTCTATCCCGATAAATCTTACATTTGGTCTTTTGATGCTATCCCATAATTCTTGGATGGTCTGGTCATGGTTTCTTACCATCTTCACTGTGTGGTCAACTTTATTTTCAAAATTGTATATTTTGTCTTCATTGCCTGAGGTTCTGTCTTCCTGGTGATCTGGTCTGCTGATGATGCTTTCTGTCAAGTTTTTTATTTGCTTTATTGTTTCTGTCATTTCAAGAATTTCTTATTTTTTTTTCCCACAATCTCTAGCTCTTCTTAAAGTAATCTTTTGCTACCTGTATTTGCTCCCTTATCTCTTTGTTGGTGTGATTGATGGTTGCCTTTGTTTGCTTTCTTATTTCTTTGTTGGAGTGATCAATTTTTGCCTGTATTTGCTTGCTTAAGTCATTCTTTAATTCGCAGATCATTTTAATTATGTACATTCTGAATTCTTTCTCTGACATTTCGTCAACTATGCTCTCAATGGATTCTATTATTATAGTATCTAGGTTTATTTGGGGCACTTTCTTCCCTTGTTTTTTTTCATGTTGATTATGTATCTTTCTTTCTTGTAATGGCAATCTGAGGTTTAGCAGTTTCTATTGTATAATCTTGTAGTGACCCTACAGATTACCTGTATCTCATCTTGGAGTTTACTTCCAGTCTCCAGCAGGTATACCCAGATGGACACTACTGTCACTAAAGATGGTGGCAGCGGTAGTGGAAGTAACTCAAAATGGCAGTGGGAGTGGCCCTAGATGGATGCAAACACTTTCAGAGATGGGTTTAAAAGGGTGAGATTTACGATGGCTTTGGGCTGATTGATCAGAGATGCAGCACTGCGGCGTGCTGAGCTGTGGTGGGCCGCTGCCTCCAGGCCCTGTCTGTTGCCCCAAAGTGGAGGCTACTACATAGGAAGAGCTATGGAGATGGCTGCAGTGTATAAGGGAGCAACAGCATGGATCTATACTCTGTGTAGTGCAGTTCTGGCCCTGGGCTTTCACACAGGCCTTTGAGGGCAGTCCTAGGCCTGATCTTAGCCTGGGCTCTGTCAGGGGCCCCAGGTGGTAGGCCTGGGCCTGGGCTTCTGCAGATTGGCAGGGGCTCTGGCTCAGAACAGTGTGAATGGTTTTGGGGCTGACTTATGCTTGGGCTCCTGCAGGGGTCCCCAGAGACAGTCCTGGGCCTGCATCTGGGTTCCCGCATGAGTCTGCAGATTGGCAAGTAGCAGTCTTGTGTCTGACCTTGGCTGGGCTCCCTTGGATGTCCCTGTAAGTGGTCCTGGGCCTTGGCCTGTGCTCCTGCTGGTTGGTAGGGGCTTTGGCACGGAACTGGGGGCAGTCCTGGACCTTACTTAGGCCCGGTCTCCCACAGGGGTCGAGATGAAATCTTAGTTTTTGTTCTTATTTCTTTGGTACTGTGGATTGAACTCAAGGGTACTCGACCCCTGAGCTACATCCCCGGCCCTATTTTGAGACTGGGTCTCACTGAGTTGCTTAGTGCCTTGCCGTGGCTGAGTCTGGCTTTGAACTCGCAATTCTTCTGTCTCAGCCTCCCAAAGTGCTGGGATTGCATGCGTGCGCCACCACACCTGGCTCTTAGAGTAGTTTTGATTTGCATTTCTATAATTACTACAGAGGTTGAACATTTTTTTGTATATTTGTTGATTGCATATCATCTTCTGAGAAGTTCCTTAGTACATTTGTTGGTTGAGTTAGTTATTTTTTGTGGTTTTAAGTTTTTTGAGTTCTTTATATACCTTGAGATTAGTGCTGTATCTGATGTGCGTGTAGTAAAGATGTTCTTTCACTCTGTGGGCACTCTCTTCACATTATTGTTTCTTTGGTTCCCAGGCAGGTGTCAGTGTTAGCTAAAGTTCACATTGTTGTTTGTTGTAGTTGAGGAACTAGTTTGTTTCCTTTTATTTGAGTACGTATTGTGGGCTAGGTGCATGGAAACACAAGAAAAGGAATTAAACATAAGTCTATTTTTTGAGGAATTTTATGTTCCCTAGATTGAGGTGTGTATATGTATAATTGATAATAGTTATACGTGCCAGGTGCAGTAAGTTACACACACGTGTGTATATATACATATATAAAAATATATATGAAATAGATTATTAAGGAAATCAAGAGAATGGAGTGTTTTCACATGTGTGATCAAATTATTTAAGCTGTGCCTCAAAGATTGAGCAGAATTTGGAAATATGAAGATTGTGTATATATGTATGTTTAGAATATAGGCCTTGAATCATGTTATTTCCAATATTTATTATTCTTTTCTTAGTATACATAAGCCATGAAGAACTTAAGTTTTTTATAGTTAATGTATATAAAAGTAACCAGCGTTCACTGTGAAAAATTTTGAAATATATGGGGACAGTAGAAAACAATATCTCTGCCTAGATAGCTGCCTAGACATTGACATGTAATTCTCAGGTGCAATTATGGTCAGTTTTGCTGACCAGATTCATGAAATTTTAACTTATTGCACATTCTAAATAAAATATAAACTGAATTGAAGACATTTTATATCGAGCATGTGCTAAATATGGTAACTTTGTTTCTTTAGCTTTCCTCAAGCTAATTTCTTATGTTGTATGAAATACCTACTGTATACACAGGCTGCTGGCTTTGCTCTTTTTTCTGAGTCTGCAAGGGAGATTGATCAGGAAGGAAATTTCAGGGACACTTAGCTGGGGTCACATATGAAATTTGTTTTTAGATTTAAGGAAAAACAATTTTCATTATTAATATGCCTAAATTATTTTTTTCAAAAAAGACTTCTTTATTCCTTTTACTTTTTTATTCTAGCATGAAATATGTGTAACAAAATTTACCTTTTAGTGATTTTTAGTTGTGTAAGTTAGTGGCATTGTGTGTTCACATCATTGCACAACTATTACCATCCATCATCCATACCAAACTGAAACTCTGTACTTATTAAATAGTAATTTCCCATTTCTGACCCCTCAACCACTTCCTGTCAACTGTCATTCTACTTTCTATGAATTTGAGTAACGTAGGTCTCTCATATAAATGGAATCATAAAATATTTCACCTGTTTTTGGCTTGGCTTACTTCATTTAACATGATGTTTGCAAAGTTCATGTGGTAGTATGCATCAGAATTTCATTTCTCTGTAAGACTGAATAATATTCCATTGTATGTATATATCACATTTTGTTTA
Organism: Geosciurus inauris; assembly: GCA_004024805.1. NCBI lineage: Eukaryota > Metazoa > Chordata > Mammalia > Rodentia > Sciuridae > Geosciurus > Geosciurus inauris. The sequence goes on from PVHX01008000.1 coordinate 74,357, forward strand.
TTCACCCATTGATGGACATTGGGTTGTTTCCAGTTTTGGGCTTTTGTAATAATACTGCTGTGGACATGGATGTATAGATATATGTTTGAATCCTGCTTTCAATTGTTCTGGGTGCAGAAGTAGAATTGCTGGATCCTATGGTAATCCAATGTTTAATTTTTTGAGAATTCACCTGCTTCTCACATGTGTACAGGTGTACTGTTTTATGTTTCCACCTACAGTGCCACATCTTTGGCAAGACCTGTTGTTTATATCTTCTTTTTTAAATGTGGTTTAAGTTGTAGATGGACATAGTATCTTCATTTTATTTCTTTATTTTTATGGAGTGCTGAGGATCAAACCCAGTGCTCCATGCATGAGGCAAGCACTCTACCACTGAACTACAATCTTAGCCCCTTTTTAAAAAATAGCATCCATTCTACTGGTTGTAAAGTAGTATCTCAATATGGTTTTAATTTGCATTTATCTAATGCTTAGTGATAGTGAGCATCTTTTCCTATGCATACTGGCCATTTACATATATTTTTTCATGTTTGGTTGTGTTTATAGCTTATTCTCTCATTTGCTCCACCTTTCCCTGTCAGTACTTCACATAGTTTTGCCATTGACAGATGTTGAGAACCATAATTTTAAATGATCATATACTATGCTGCTACATACATTCCCCTAATGTACTATTTCCTAGATGATAAGTCTTTTCAGGGGTGGAACTTGTAGTAATTTTTTCTCTTGGGTGGAAGGTGGTGTTGGGGATGGAATCCAGGGCCTTGCACGTACTGTACCAATAAGCTACATCCCCAGCCCCTTCATGACTCATTTTTGATGAAGAAATTCTTTTCTTAATGCCTTTCTTAATAGGATTATATAATACTGTTCAGGTGATTTGATTTTTTTAAATAGATTGCTGAGAGCTAATAATATTATTTTAATTTTCAGATGGTGACCCTGATAACTATATTGCATACTATCGGAGAGCTACTGTCTTTTTAGCTATGGGAAAATCAAAAGCTGCACTTCCTGATTTAACTAAAGTGATTGAATTGAAGATGGATTTCACAGCGGTAAGTGTATCTACACTTTTCTACACTTTAAAGGGGAGCTTAAGGAACTTGGAAGAGGTCATTGTTTTTGTTTTTTTTAGTTATAGATGGAAACAGTACTTTATTTTAATGTGCTGAGGATTGAACCCAGTGCCTCACACAGGCTAGGCAAGTGCTGTACCACTGAGCCACAGTCCTAGCCCCAGGTCATTGTTATTGTGAGAATTGGAAAGTTAGGCATAACTGGAAGATCTCAAAGCTATTATGATGTAGTGGACTGGGGACAAAGAGAAATTCAAAGTCTCTAGAATTTCTGGGTACAGTGTCATGTACCTTTAGTCCCGACTACTTTGGAGGCTATGGTAGGAGGATCTCTTGATCCCCAAGAGTTGAAAGGCAGCATGGGCAACATTAGGAAACCCTATCTCAAAACAAAACAAATAGTAGTAACAACAAGAAACAACAAAGTCCATCCAGGCATGGTGGTGTACACCTGTAATCCCAGCTACTAAGTGAGGTAAAGGGTGAGGCAAAAGGATTGTATGTTTGAGATCATCCTGGGTGACTTAGTGAGACCCTGTCTTAAAATTAAAAATTAAATAAAAAGGACTGGAGGATATAGCTCAGTGGTAGAGCACCTCTGTGTTCAATCACTAGTAAAGGCCTGGAACAGGGGCCTAACAATGATATTAGTTTTGTGGTTTACAAAGGCAGATTTGTGTAGAATTGGAATGTAGGGGAATATGTGAGAGAGACATGAAATAAGGGGCTAGATAAAGAGGCTGTCAGCTGTTTGACAAGTTTCAGTTAAGACTGTAGCAGGAAGAATAAAGAGGGAAGCTCAGTTAAGTAGTTTTTGTTGAGGATACCATGAGGAATTAGCAGGGCTCTCCCTGAAACCAAGATACAAGCTTCAGAAGTGTAGAACTTACAGTCTAATGTGATATTGTAAAGATTGGCAAGTCACTGTAAGGGCTGACATGTATACACAGGGAGCTCACTGGGTGGAACAAGGTTGAGGCTTTCAGAGGCAGAACAGATAGAACTGATGATCAATTAAATGGTTTCAGAATTAATATTGTGACCATTTAGTATTTATACCCTTCCATATTCCAAAAAGGATTTGAGATAACTATTAGATATGAAGCGAATATTTGAAATATTGCCGTTATTTTAAGATGCAATTCTCAAATGTCAAATTTTTATTGAATTTGTTAGCTTTACACAGCTAAGCACAGTGTTACACAAAGGTTAAGTATCTCATTTTCCTAGTGTTAGCTATTAGCTAGTTGAAATAACTTTAATCTTGCTTTTTATGTGTATTGACATATTTGATAATTAGGAAGACTTTATGTACTGTAAAAATAATAAGTGGAATATCAATGTGATTTCGTTTTCTGGTAGACATTGGTCATTAGAGAATTGATATTGGAAGATATGAAATTATGCATATTAGAAGAAGAATAGCAGAGATGAATGAGGAGAAGCATTGTCATTCTTGTTATAGCAGAGTAAATATTTGCATTGAGGGTTAATATAAAGCGAACCTATTTCTGGATCTTTAATAAAGTCTCAAATAATACAACTTTTATATTAGTGGCAAAAACTATTTTTAAAAATTGAATATAAATCACATATCATCAAAGTCAGTGTTTTGAAGTATTCAGTATATTAGTATATTCAGTATGTCAGTATATTCAGTATATTTCTTAGTATATTCACAAAGTTGTGTAATCATCACCACTGTGTAGTTCCAGGATGTTTTTATCGCCCTCAAAAGAAACTGTACCTTTGCAATCATTCGCCATTTCTACCCTAGTTCCTGGCAACTACTTACCATGAGTTTGCCTGTTTGGGGATATTTCATAAAAATGATCTTTTGTGTCTGACTTCTTTCACCGAGCATGCTTTCAGTTATTTCATGTTTAGTATGTATCAATACTGCATTCCTTTTTATGACTGAATGATAAATAATTCATTGCTTAGATGTATCGAATTTATTTATTGATTTATTAGCTGTTGGAAACTTGAGTTTATATCTATGAACATTCATGTACACGTTTTTGTGTAGATATATGTTTTTAATTGTCTTGGGTAGGGCAAAATGTATTATTTTTTTGTGGTATTGGGAGTTGAACCCAGAAATACTCTACAGCTGTGTTATATCTCCTGCCCTTTTTATTTTAAGACAGGGCCTCACTAAGTTGCCCAGGCTGTCCTTGAACTTGTAGTCTTTTCCATATCAGCCCTCCAGGTAGCTGGGATTACAGATGTGTGTTACTTCACCCAGTAAGAAAAATGTATTTTCAAGGAGGGGTACTTTCACAAAAATTTCATATATTCATTGATTTCAGGAATTATTTTCAGTGCCAAGTCAAATGAGCATTGGAAAAGTATTATTTACATCATTATCTTACTGAGTTTCATTCTTTGTGTTTAAAGAAAATTTAGAAATGAATAGTACTCAGGACAACCCTCCTTTTGTTTTTTATTTTTTCCTTTTCCCTAGGCAAGATTACAGAGAGGTCACTTATTACTTAAACAAGGAAAACTTGATGAAGCAGAAGATGATTTTAAAAAAGTGGTAAGTTTAATTTGTACCTGGCTCTAAGAATATGCTATGTTGAGAGAACATATTGGGCTTTTTTTCTTTGTATTAAGACAATTAGTAGTAATTCTATAGCTAAAAAGGAAAATTGTTTGATTTATGTATATAAGAATCACAGGTTTCTGAATATTTGGTGACTGACACCAAAGAATGACATTAACAGTTGGAAGGTAAAGTGCATACAATCAATATATCATCCTAATTCAGTTTGTACTGCTCACTTACAATGCTTTATCCTATCTGAGACTCTAAAGATGTCTGCTGAGGTATTCTTTTTAATTTATTTATTTTTATTTGTTTTAGATATAGATAATATGTATTTTGACATACACATATGGAGTATAACTCATTCTAATTAGGATCCCATTTTTGCAGTTGTACATGATTTGGAGTTTCACTGGTTATATGTTCATATATGTACATAGGAGAGTTATGTCTGGTTCATTACTATCTTTCCTATTCCCATCCCTCCTTCCTTTCTTTTTTTTTTTTAATGAGCCACCAGCTGCTTTATTGAGTACCAGATTTTCAGCAAGTTTTGCATTAGGGGGAGGGTTTCAGAATTTTCCATGCCATCAGCCCTGGCCAGGGCACCCAATCAGAGGAGAAATGTGGCCGTGCTGAGGCCTGTGTTCACACAGGCTCAAGAGCACCAGTAGCTCTTAAAATCTTAGCCTTCCTGGAAGGAATACAGGTAGGAGTGTCACTTGATCCCAAAGTTGTGGAGACTCCATCCACAGGGTGAGGGCTCAGAGTGGGTCATGCCATCTTTAGGGATCCTGCCCAGAAACAGCTGGCAGCATCTTGTAGGCTCTGTAGAGCTGGTCAGGGAGTTCCTTCTCATCTAGGAGGAAGTTGGACTTTGCTGCATTGATGTTCAGTCTCTTAAACTCCTCCTTGGTGAAGCCCATGTTCTGTTTGGTCATCTGGTAATCAGTGTCCAGGGTGGACTTGAGGATGAGCAGGACATCAATGTTGAGCAAGTAGTTGGCCTGGTCATTCTTGAACCCAATGACTGCGCATTCTGTTTCTGCCTTCCAGGTACCTGTGAGGTAGCGAGACCAAGGGCAGACCACAAAGTGCATGTTTTCCTGCTGCAGCCTGTTGTAAAGGGCCTTGTCCTCTAGGGCATGGTAGCCATGTCCCAGCCTCTTGGTCTTGAGTGTGCCCACAGCCTCTTGCACCACCTCTGCAGAGCCCACCTCCCTGGCATGGGTGGTGCAGTGGATACTGCTCCTTACTGTCTCCTCATAAGCCTCCTTGTGCCCTGGGTAGAGCCTGCTTCCTTTAATGGTCTCATCACCAGCCAGGTGGATGGTCACGACAGTATGCTGCTGGTGCTTCTTACGCAGCTCCACAAACTTAAAGGGACCTGTTAGGCTGGTGGTGCATGCAGTGCAGGATGGAGTGCACCTTGATCCCAAAGGCCTGCTCCCCCTCCTTTAAGCCCTGGCCCACTATGTCTACTACCTCATCCAGGGTGAGGTCCCCTTTGGCCTGTTTCCAGGGGAGCAGTTCCACTTTGGAGTTGGTCAGCAAGTGTGGGCTATAGCATACCTCCACATCCACCATGCCCTCTTTGGCCTTATCTTGACAAACTCATAGGTAATTCTTTCTATGGCCACTCTGGGGTACTCAAACTTGGCCAGGAAGTCAGGCAGAGACTGTGGCTTGTCCATGCCAATGATGTTCCACAGCTCCTTCTGCCATGCTAGCTGGGAGGACAATCCCTTGCTTTCTGCTATAGTATAAGATGGTTTCAGGCTTGATGGCTCCATCAAGGTGGACGTGTAGCTCCACTTTGGGCTTGCCGAAGGTGGGTGTCTGGGTCATGGTACCAAGTGTGCACTCTGGTGCTGCTCCCTCCACTGAAGGTCTGTAGGTCTACTCCGGCTCAGTGGATGGTCTGCTTCCCCATGGCCCTTACTGCCAGTGGCTTGCCAGACTCCTCCTCCCTTCCTTCATTCTCCTTTGTCTAATCTAGTGAATTAAGAATGAATCTGTTCTTCTCTCTCCCCCGCTTTATTGTGTGTGCATTCTCATATTAGAACATTTGGCTTTGGTTTTGGGGGATTGGCTTATTTCACTTAGCAGCACAATAGTCTCTAGTTCCATCCATTTACCAGCAAAAGCCATACTTTCGTTCTTCTTTATGGCTGAGTAATGTTCCATTGTTTATATATGCCACATTTTCTTAATCCAGTCATCTGTTGAAGGGCACCTAGGTTGGTTCCATAGCTTAGCTATTGTGAATTGAGTTTCTATAAACTTTAATGTGGCTGTGTCACTGTATTAGCTGATTTTTGAGTCCTTTGGGTATATACCAAGGAGTATGATAACTGGGTCAAATGGTGGTTCCATTCCAAGAAAACTTGGAATGGAACCACCATACTTCTTTCCATAGTGGTTGCACCAGTTTGCATTCCCACCAGCAATGTATGAGTGAACCTTTTCCTCCATATCCTCGACAACATTTATTACTTGTATTCTTAATTATTGCCATTCTGCTGGAGTGAGATGGAGTTTCAGTGTAGTTTTAATTTGTATTTCTCTAATTGCTAGAAATGTTGAACATTTTTTCATATATTTGTTGACCATTTTTATTTTTTCTTCTGTAAATCACCTGTTCGGTTCCTTTGCCCATTTATTGACTAGGGTATTTGTTTTTTTGTATGTTATGAGTGTTCTTTGTGTTTTAGATACTTTGTCAGATATGTGTATATATTTGCAAATATTTTAGTTTTATTCACAGTGTCTTTTACGGAACAAAAGCTTCAATTTTGACAAAATTTATTGACTTTTTTTTTTTTTTAACTTCTGTGGACCATGCTTTTGGTATCATTTCTAAGGAAGAGTCATCAAGCTCTAAGTTAAAATTTTCTCCTGTTTTATGCTTTTATGTTTTTCATTTATGTCGGTAACCTGTTTTGAATTAAGTTTTGTATAATGTGTGAGGTTAAAGGCAAGCTTGATCTGTTTTGCCTTTGGATGTCCCACTACTCTAGCAATTTCCTTTACTGAGTTGCTTTTGCACCCATTTCAGTTGGTTGTACTTATGTGAGTCCATTTCTGGGTTCTCTATTCTGTTTTATTGTTCTATGTGTCTGTCCTTTGTCATTCTTAGGCTCTTGATTACTGTAGTTAAATAGTATTAAAACCTTCAGCATGTTAAAATTGGCGGAGTTTATTTTAGCAAAAAAGGATTTATGAATTGGACAGTACTTAAAACCAGAAAAGGTTCAGAGAGCTGGGTTCTGCAATGTGGTCAGGGATTATTTTATAGAAAGAGAATGGAAATGAGGTATAGAAACAGCTTGATTGGTTAAAATGCTGCCTTTTCCTTATTTGGACATGGTCCATGAGTTGACAGCTGCAACTGGCTGAGGCTCTTTAATTTTGTTAGTTTCCAGTTTGATTTTTGAGCTGTTCTTTAAGTGAGAACTTACTGTATGGATATAGCCTCAGGCCATTGCCCTGTGCTTATTTAATTTAACAATAGTATGCTTTAATGTTGTGGATAACATAAGGACCTTAGAATGCTTGAATGTAATTTCCCATCCTCTGATTTGCATAATATTTATTTTTAAAAATTGGTTCTTTCTTGGTTTCTTTTTTTGCCATTCAAAAAGAATGCAGAAAGAATATAAAGGCAGATTCCAGAAGTCACTAGAGAATGTTGCATATCCCTTAAGTATTCCATATTTTTTAATATATTATCAAGTGTATAAAATTTTTTAAATTTTTGCTACTTACTCCCCAAACTATAATTAAATTTTTTAGCCTTGGAAATATTAGTTTCTGAAAAACAGTAGTTCAATGAATGTATTTTATGCCAAAGTCTAACATCTTATTTTTTAAAATAAATTTTATTGTGTATATTTAAGGTATATAACACGACAGCATAAAGATACATATGTAGTAAAGTGATTATTATTAAACTGGAAGAAAGTAACATATCCATTATATCATATAGTCATCCATGTTTTCTCCCCTATGACAGGAATGGCTATAATCTACTCATTCAGTAATAAATCCTGAGAATGACATGCACACATTATTAACAACTATATTCCTAATATTGTACATTAAATCATTAGATTTGTTAATCCTACATATTTGCTACTTTGTATCCTTTGATCCATAACTCCCCATTTCTTCTTTCTCACCCAGATGCTGGTAACCACTGTTTTATTCTCTATGTAGATTTGATGTTTTTGCTTTCAAAGATTCCACATATAAGTGAAATCATACAATATTTTGCTTTCTGTATCTGGCTTATTTCATACATATCTGGCATAATGTCCTCTGAGTCCATCCATGTTGTAGCAAATGGCAGAATATTTGCTTTTTTAGGGCTAAATAATTGCACATGCTTGTGTGTATGACAGTTTCTTTATCCATTTGTCCATCGATGGACACTAATTGCTTACTGTTACTATAACAAATACCTGAAAAAATCAACTTAGAAAAGGTTTATTTTCACTCACAGGTTTAGAAGTTTTTAGACCAGAATCTGTTTGTGGCCTGTGTCAGGATGACACATAACTAGGGCTGGGATCCCACTATCCCCTTTAAGGGCACGCTCCCAATGACCTAAAGACCACCTACTACATCCCACTTCTTAAAGGTTCCACTTCCTAATAGTATCATGTTGGAGATCAAACCTTTACCACATGGACCTTTGCAGGGACAATGAAGATCCAAGCTATGGCAGATACCTAAGTTGTTTCCATATCTTGGCCTTTGTAAACAGTGCTGCAATGAATATGAAATTACAGATATATTTAGAAGTTGGTGATTCCATTTTCTTTGAGTATATACCAAGGAGAGAGGTTACTGGGTCACATGGTAGTTCTATTTTTAATTTTTTTGGGAACACTCCCCCATATTTTTTTCTATAATGACTATACCAATTTACAGTCTCACCAATATAGAAGGATTCCCTTTTCTCTACACCCTTACCAAAATTTCTTATCTCTTTTTGGTAATAGATGTGTTAATTAGCTTTCTTTTATCATTAAAAAATACTTGAGATCATCAACTTATAAAGAGAAAGGGTTTATTTTGGCTTATAGTTTTAGAGTTATCTGTCCATGATCAGTTGGCTTGTTTTTGGGCCTAAGTCAAGGCAGTATATCATGGCAGCAGTCGTTGGTGGAGGAAGCTTGTTCATTTCATGTGCAGGATGCAAGCAAAGAAAGACAAGTCTCATAGTACCCTTTGAGGGCACAATCCCAATGACCTAAAATGTCCCACTAGACCCCATGCTCAGCATAAAGCCTTTAAAACGTGGACCTTTGGGAGATATTCTAGAAGAAATGTATTTTCAAGTCCCTTGCCCGTTTTTAGTGTGATTATTTATTTTCCTCCTTTGAGTTGTATGGATTATTGATAAATCTTGGATAGTAATCCCTTTTCTGATTTATAGTTTTCAAAATTTCTCCCTATCTGTAGATTGCCTTTTCATTTTGTGATTGTTTCCTAAAATCTCAGGTTATAAAAGTGTAAAAATTAGTGGAACTATATACATTATAATCTAACTTAATTTTGTCCTCAAAGGAGTCAAATTTAAGTTCTGTTAATCTAGGACATTAATTACTTTAATAAACCCAGTTTAAGTTGGCTTGTTGTAGGGACAGACAAGGAAAGACACCGAAGACAGCAGGAAGCACATTTAACTGGCTGCAGCCAGGTTCAGAGGGAAAAGCTTTCACTGTTATCAATCAATCCCCCTGAACCCCAAGTTTAGGCAGTTTTAGAACTTTATACGCAGTGTCTAGGGGCAGGGGCTCAGAAGTTCACAGTCTGCAGAAGTTCACACAAAAGCAACTTGTTCTCTCCTTGTTCTGGGCAAGTTAACCCTTCAAGAACAGTGCCTGAGAAGGAGAGAGTTTCTTCTCCCCTTTCTTCCCTCCTCCTGCCAGCTATTACCATGGAGCCCAACTAGTAACATCTTGTCTTATCTTTGAAATGTAAATATCTCTGTGAAGCTCCCACCCAAGGCTTCATTAAACAATCTGTTTTTCTTATCATACTTTGCATTTGCAAACACACTTCTGATTGAAAACTTTTACAAACTATTATATATATTGTTACTTATACTAGATAGTCCACAAATGTTAGTGAAAAACTAGTGAAGGGGTGTTCAGCACCTAGAGTGCTGATGTCTTTCAGGCCCATGGCCAAATTTTATTATTGTAAGATGGAGCAATAGGAAATAGAAGCTTAACTACATTGAACTCTTTTGTAGAGATTCTTTTGCTGATAGTCCTAAGATCAATTATGGTGAAAATTTCTGGAGAAGTTTAATTAAGATTTTCTGTGGAGGAGGGGGCGCCACTACAGGCTAATACATATAATGGAAAATAAATTGAGCATCCTTTTAAAGTATGTATCTTTTGCAATCTATCCTTATTATAGAAAGATCACAAAGGGGCTGAGTGTGTAGTTCAGTGGTAGGGCATATGTTTAACATGCTTTAGGCCCTGGTTTCAATTCCACACTCCCACCAAAAGAAAAAAAAGAAGAAGAAAGAAAAAATAAAGATTGCAAAAGGAATTTGAAATTTCACTAGTGTGTTTAGAGTACTTTCTATGTATTATGTGTAGAGTTCCTTTATAATCTCTCAACAACTACTCCGCTGTTATCTCCCTTTGTCAAAGAAAATGCAGATAACATGGAGATACATGATTAATTCAGGATTTGTATCTATTAATTAGACTATTTTAAAGCATTAATAGTACAAAATCTTTTTGGAAATATTCATATCCTGTCCACAGAGAAATGGTAAAACTTTTACCCTGTGTTACTGCTGTATTAGTTTCCTGTGGCTGTATAACAAATTATCCAAAATTAACAGCTTAAAACACATTTGTATTACCTCAAAATTTATGGGGTTAGGAATCTGGGCATTTACTGCGTCCTGGGTCTGCTCTGCGGTCCTCTGCGTCCGGGTCTGCTCAAACTTATTTGGAATGGTCAGACTTTGTTATATTATGGGTACTAGATTTAAGGATTAATTTGTTATTCTTATAGCTCAAATCTAATCCAAGTGAAAATGAAAAAAAGGAAGCCCAGTCTCAACTTCTAAAGTCTGATGAAATGCAACGTTTGCGTTCACAAGCACTCGATGCTTTTGAAAGTGCAGATTATACTGCTGCTATAACCTTCCTTGATAAGATTTTAGAGGTAAGTTTCTTAGATACTATGCTGACAAGTGACACCTACTGCTTTTTTACTGTAAGACATGTTTATATACTTAGACAGATAATATACTACAAAACACCTAGACAGAATAAAATGAGATTGATCTGTGAACTTTCAGCTGTTAAGTGAAAGATTGTGTTTGTATGGAAAATAATTTGCAACTGAATTTTTCAGAATGTGGTGAAAACTGAAGTTTTCAGAATATTTTAAATGTGCTGTGGAATGAGTTACGTATTTTTATACATTGCTTGCATTGCTACTTTGGTTTGACTTTTGAATTTTTTGGGGAAGAGAACTCTAGAGATTACATAATGGGGTAAGAGATGACAGTTGAAGAAAAAGGAAAAATGATATTTGGAAAAAAGAGGAGTGTTGTAGGAAAGAAGGCAGATAAAGAGTTGACAAAACCCAGAAGGTTCTAGATAGGAAACTTAAATTTAGGGTTTCCTTGCTTCAGAAGGATTTAATGACAAATGATTTCAGAAGGAAGTCTAAAGTATTGAAATGGAAGCAGTCATAATTTATTTTTAATTACCATTTTCACAGTACTTTTTTTTTGGTACTGGGGATTGAACTCAGGGGCACTCAACCATTGAGCCACATCCCCAGCCCTATTTTGTGTTTTATGTAGAGACAGGGTCTCACTGAGTTGCTTAGCACCTCGCCATTGCTGAGGCTGGCTTTGAACTCGTGATTCTCCTGTCTCAGCCTCCCTAAGTGCTGGGATAACAGGCTTGCGCTATCGCGCCTGGATGACTTTTACTTTATAACAGTAGTTAGACTGTCCATTTTGACCTACTTCATTGTCCATGATTCTTTAATTTATATATGATGTTGATTTTGATTTTCATAAATGTGAAAATTTGGCATGACTTTAGGGCAGTTCTAAGAAATTATGTAAAGATAGTTTCATATGCCACATTGCTGAGCATTTGGGTTTATGTTTTGAAGAATGCCAGTATACTTTCTAAACATTATGGACCTTTGATAAAACAAATAGTGAATTCTCCATCTCCAGCCTTCTCACATTGTTTTTCTGTTTATTTTATTTATTTTAATTGTCAGTGGACCTTTATTTTTCTTTTGCTTTTTCCTTAATTGATTATGTTTTCTAAAAATTAAGAGAAAAATCTTAATTTTATTTCTAATGTTCTTTTTTCACTTATTTAGTTTTTGTATTCTTTTTTAAAAATTTATTTATTCTAATTAGGTATACATGACAGCATAATGCATTTTGATTCATTGTACACAAATGGAGCACAACTTTTCACTTCCCTGGTTGTACATGATGTAGAGTGACATCACATGTGCAGTCATACATGTACCTAGGGGAATGATGTCCATCTCATTCCACCGTCTTTCCTGCCCTCCCTGCCCCCTCTACCCTCTTCTTTGACCAAAGTTCTTCTGTTCTTCTCATGCCCCGTCGCCATGATGGATCAGCATTCACTTATCAGAGGGAGCATTTGGCCTTTTTAAAAAATTTTTTTTTTTTTTTTTTTTTTTTTTTTTTT